>JABFPM010001898.1:0-18369 GCA_022817325.1 Idris sp. 1 HC-2018
CTATATAATAAATAATCATTTTTATTATTACAATAATTGGCAGTATTATTTAATTAACTTATTGTTACATTGTTTAATTTTTATTGTGATTTTAAAATAAAAGACTTTATGAAATCAGAAACGGTATTAATTAGTAAAAGTTTTACGTCAATTAATATATTTAATGTAATATAAGTATTCATATTTCGACAAATTAAATTATCTTAACTTATCTGAAGTTTTCATTATTTAATATAAATTAATATAAACGGCGACTTTTAATGAAGATATTTACATTTAAAATAAACCTAGGTGTTTTTGAACAAATTTGTAAGTTAATTTATGAAATTTTGTTATGGATGATGTTTAATAATTTTATTAAATTATATTCCAACAACTTTTTATTACATTACAGCGAGATAATTATTATTATTATTAATTTAAATAACATTATAAATAAAATAAATTCAAATTATATTCAAGCGAATAGTTTAATTTTGTACTAAAATGTTTAGATAAAACTTTTATTTTACTAAAGTATAAGCTTTTATATGCAAAAAAATAATCTGCTTCGACGTTTTTAGAAGTAAAAATGTGTTTTCATTTATACGTCAATTTTAACCGCGAGATTATCAATCAAGTGTCGATAAGATGAGATTTTGAACGTCTGAATGAAGATAAAAGAAAATCATCATTTTTGTCACGAATTTGACGGATTACTAAATTTGAAAATACTTTCAAATTGTTTCATAAAAAAATTTTGCTGCATCTATAAAAAATAAGTGGGTTTAACTTTCGGTAATATGGTACTCGATTTTATATTAAATTCTTGTAAAGTATTGACCACAAAAATATAATGCTTCTGCTGTCAACTTATGATTTCAAATACATACATTATTCAATTCAACGTAAAAGCTCATTATTATTCAAACGTGGTCTCAAGAGATCGTTTTGGAACAATAACTCATTCGATATCGAATATTAATTAAATTCCATTCAAAATTAACTTCATCACAGTGATGCTCCTGCATTTTTGAGGATTGTACCAAAAACAACTTTTGGATTCAAAAATTAAAAACAAAGAAATTCCTTTATTTGATGTAATTTATTTCATGAATCTTCTGAAATTCACAATACTAAAGATAAATATAATTATATTTAATAGATAAAAATGAATATATTCATTTTCATTTACTTTATTACTAGCCAGGAGGCTCTGCTCTCTGGACCCCCACCACTGAAATCCCTTATCAAATTATGCATATTACAAACGATAGAAACAATTTAGTTTAATGAGAACATTTTTCAAAACCAAAAGTCTTATGAAAAGTTACAAATTTTCTGGAATTTTTAAAAGTTTGGAATATTTTAGAACATTTTAGAACATTCTTGAAGTGCAAGATTTCGAAGTTCCTTCACATATCCACAATATTTTGGTATACTTCAAAACATTCTGAAACATCATACAACATTATAAAATATTCTAGATCATAATTTGTTAACATTTTCAGTTATTGTTGAACATTACAAAACATTTCTCGAAATTTTGTTTCATTTGGTTTATTAGATAAACAGGATTATATTTTTTTGATATTGTCTAGACAAATTTGTAGAATATTTGGAAAAATCCAGAATACTTTAGAACAGTCTAGAACCACCTAGAACATTCTAGAACAATCTAAAGTATTTTAAAATAATCTAGTAAATTCTAAATAAAAATTCTTGAAACTTTTCAGAATGTTTTTGTAAAATTTAAAACATTATAGAACAATTCAGAACATTCTGACCAATCTCTTTTATTCGATCGATTATAATGATCCTTACTTTTGTCATTCTAATCTCCGAGTCCAAACACTGTTGTTCCAAATCAAAACGTTCTTCATGGATGGGAAGTATAAGGCTATCATACCATATAACTTTGATGGGACTGCGATGTGGAATTACAGAGTTTTATCGGCACGCACAGAATTACCACATTTTCTTATATTTTATATGCTGATGTTGATTGGATGTCCTGAAAATACTCTAACCTTGAGTCAAGTATATTTCACTTGAATAAAGTCAAAAATATATTTGATTCAAGTATATTTTTGCAAGTATATTATGCATTTGGTTATAATATGAATATTTGTTAATGTGCATTTAATCCAAACAAATATTTTAATTGGCTGGAAAAACTTTTTTATACAAAGTGTCTGAAAAGCATTTTTGGAGCACCAAAATACAACCTGAAAAAAGTAAACTACTGCTGTTATAGTTTTTTATATTTTCGGCTGAAAATTTGTTTGCTAATTCTACATATTTTAGAAAAATGTCTCGTTGGTTTGTTGATATTTCTTATAGAAATAAATTCATGTCAGTTTTTCGTGTTTATAGTACAAATTAATTGGCACCTCTTCTCAATTGTATGATAATTTTTGGAACAATCATACGTTGGATAGAACCAATAATTTTGTTATATAGTAATTTTTAAAATTTTTTATTAATACATGTTTTTAAAAGTGTATCAATTTTTTTATTTGATTCTCTTTAATTTTAACTGATTATATTTATGCATTTTTTATAAATGCTCTAAAAACGTTCAATATTTCTTTTATAAAGTGTTTTTATAAATAAATCATAGAAATTAATAATAATCACATACAATTATTCAATTAAACGGAAAATTATCGCGACCTGTATTGTGTAAAAAAATTATATTAGTCCTTTTCAATAGTTTATATTCGCTCAGACATTTCACAGCTAAAAATATTATATCTATATAAAGTAGACAAAGTTCAATTAAATACTTTGTAAGCTAACAAATTAATAAGCAAATTAACATTAACTCACTTGTTTATTGGCAGTGTACTCGGTGAGCTGTTGAAAGCGACTCGTCAGCATTTTGGAGCCCGAGGTTTTAGACGGCTCTTCTTTTTGTTCTTCATCCCAGAGACTCACTACTCCGGTAATTATGAGAGCAACTAAGGTTATGATACCAATCAGCAAAGAAAGCGTAACAATTTTGCTGCGTGGTGATATGACCATTGCCATCTTGAAACCACTTTTTTAATCCTTTTTCACAGCCACTCAACGCGATTATAATTTTACAATTGCAACAGCGATTAATCTATCTATCTATATATATATATATATATATTTATTCATATAAACTTTTTCTTCTCAACATTTTCATTTGACATAGATCACAAAAAACTTTTTTTTCTTTCTTCTTTTAATTTAACTTGATAAATCAGTATTTTATGTACATATATACAGCGGACTTGTAATTGCGATTCAAAAGTTTTGCGTTAACATTACTTTTGCAGTCGCTAATTCTTCTCTTTATCGTTTGCTAACACAATTATCATCAACGACTCGATAAATTTTATATCTAAGCTTGTAACAACAAAGTTTAATATTTATCCATGGGGAAAACGATTGGTTTTTCTTTTCTTTGCCTTCGTTTTTATTTCAACTCGTGCAAGTGTCTCTGAAGGTACTTCGGTAGCGGTGTTGTTTTTTTTCCCAGGGGTGGATTATGAAGCCATAAAATGAAAACGCGGCGCCACCCCAGTCCGCCTATTCATCGCTTCACTTTTCTTTGCGTCTGTTGTGGACGCAGTGCACTCACTTTCAGTTGCTTTAAACACCGAGAAAACTGCTGATCTCGTTTCTGCATCTTTCGCGATGTGGTACAACACGCGCACTCAACCTATTCGAATCTAGATTACTGTGAAAAATGGCAACAAACTGCTAATAAGCGATAATTGGTATAATCATACCGTTTATTAGCTTAGAAAGATCGTATTGTTTAATAAAATACAAAACCAAATTGAATTTTCGATTTTTCAGACAGAATTTGATTTTTTGTAAATACAAATTTATCAAATGTTAACATTGCTTTATAGTGTCTAAATTTTTATTTTTTTTTAATTTGGTAAAAGTGGTTTTTGTCATTTTTTAATTTTATTTTAATAAAAAATATATGCGTTATATTTGATTTTAACTGAATATTAAAATTTCTTTGTTTGTAATTTAAAACAAGAAAAACTTTAACCCAGTTCTTTTGAAAAAAAATGTCTTTGAAACACTTAATATATTTCGAATTATTAATGTTACATTCTTACATTTATTGTTAACACAGCTTTTTTAATAATGAGTTTATGTCTTACTTTCAATGGTAATAAGAATAATGATAACACAATTTTAAAAACTCGAAGTTGATTTCAATAAATTAATAAGAATAATTATTTACAAGTGATTATTTATTAACAAATTTTTTCATAAAAAAAAAAAAAATAATTAAATAATACTGTGTTTTATTATTCAACTAAAAATCAGGAAATTATATAACTTTATTATACATAATTAATTACAAAAATATCCATTATGTTACTTTTAAATTTTTAGCAAGTTTTTAATTAATTATTAATTTTGATATAATGGACTCAACGCATAAAGTTTTTAATTTTATTTCTCCTTCGTTTGTCATTTAATTTTGCGCGAGTTCGTTCATAATGTGTCTTCTACATCTGGCATGAGATTCTGTAATTTTCTACGTCTGGCTAAGAAATAATGATGTTTTTACTCTTGAAGGCACGCTGTACTTAGTACTATTTTCTCTAATTGTTTTACGTGCTTAAATTGCAAAATAATTTGATGATACATGAAGCGTTTGAAGAAATAACTTGATTGTATATCTGTATAAGTGTTATTGTAGAATACGCATTTAAAATAACATTAAACATGAATAAAGTATAATTAACTCGTTGAATTATAAATTACCTTAATAATTAAAACAATTTTATCATACTAGGAATGAAAATAATTGATTGAATTTTCATTCAATAATAATAGTACATTGGCCACACAAAATATATATATTAGTTTAAACTTTATAGTTTTGTTTATTGAAGCAATTAGCCATTTTTATAAAAAAATCCATTTTTATGAATATTTAATGCAAATAGAATAAATAAAGTTAAACTGATTTAATAAACTATTGTGGTAATAAAAACTTGATATAAACTGTTAGTTTTGGTATTTTAAAAGTGATTTAATTTTTTATCGAATAATTGTATAATTAATTGAGATAAAGCTGAATAATTAAGCATTAATAATTCGAAATAAAAATAGAGTAAAATTAAATTGCAGAAAATACTAATTTGAGACGAAAAATATGCGAAATAAGCAGAAAAAAGTAAACGGAGCTCGGCAAGTGCAAAGAAAATGGTTTTACGCTCTGAACTTAAATAGGCGAATCTGTTTCCTGGCTGTTATAGTACTATTCGGTAAAGTAACCATGTCATTTCTGAAATGTGTTGCGTTGCGTAATGTTCTCGTTTTGTTTCTTATAACATCCGTTGGTTCGTTTCTTCGTACGTGTTTGGGAAGTGCTGAGTACAAATGCAAATTCTTTTAGGAGGCAATTGAACCAAAAATGTTCTCATGAATAAAGAAAAAAAAACTGGTTCCACTTTGCTTGTTTGAAATTCTTCTCTGTTACCTCTCATAACTGATGGAAAAGTGGAAAACTTTGAAATATCGACTTAATAAAAAGAAGTCAGATCTTAAAAGTATTATAAATTTAAGCCAATTGAACGTTCAAAAGTGCACAAGTTTCGACTTATTTTTATTCGATCGAATAATTTTTATTCAACTTGTTTTTATTCAATAAATTTGATCTGATGAAAAATTATTACTGCTTGTAAGTAAAAATCCGCTTCTTAAGGCACTTCAATTACTTGCCGAATGTTTAAAATTATATTAGAAGTTTTCGGAAAAATATTTTATTTTAATTAAATGGAATTATTTAGACAACTGAAAAATTGGATTTTACTAAACCGATTCTGTTTTAAGATTTTTTGTTGTCAAAAGATTTCTAATTTGTAATTTTTTGTATATAAAAATAATTTAATTAAAGTAATATTTCGCATTGTTTCTTTCTAAAATTTGCAGAACATTTTGAGCTTAATATTGCTCACTTAATTTTTACTTTATGTAATAACAATTTCTCATATTCAACATTCTTAGTTCAGAATCAGTGATATAAATCTGAATTACGTCAGCCTTAACTCGTTTTTTGAATGCCATTCTTTGTCTATTACTAAGAAAATAAGGAAGGATTTTGTCGTCACGAAAAATTCTTAGAATATTTTCTGAAATGTTTTAGTATTTTTCATAAAAGACTAAATGTCAATCGGGTTGTTTTTTTTTGTTCGCAGAGAATTCATTTCAACCGAAATTTACTTGGTTAACTTTTTTTTCAAATGTTATTTTTACATTTTTCTGATTAAAATGTTGTTCTGATAGTCTATTTCTCTGAGTGAGTCATTAGAGATAATTAGACTCGTATTGTGAATATCGAAGCTGACATAGTTCAATTTTATATCACTGATTTTGAACTGAAGCGTTTTAGATTGCAAATTTGAACTGGGTCATCGTAAAATTTGAATAGGGTGTTTTTAATAGAAGACTTCAATTTGAATTATTATTTGCAATTTTGACGATTCGTATATTAAAGAACAATAAAAATATAAGAGGATCTAATAATAGACACAAATCGAATAGTTTTGTATTATCCAGGATTAAAATTAAAGACAATAAAAATGATAAAAATTTTAATAATTCAGCAGATTAAAAAACTTATTCTGAATATTTGATACATTTTGAATTGTAAAATAAATAATAAATTTTGCATAATGTTAAAATCAGCGGCACTTTTATTTATTGAAAATTCAATATAATAAAATAGGAAAATGTGTTTATGTCAATATACTGAAATATTCTTACATTTTAATATTAAAATATGTATAGTGTCTTGAGAATCAGAGATTGATCGAATATATAAAAAATACTTCTTCAGGAAAAACTAAATAAAATAATCGACACAACTTTTTTTAAGATGAAAAAGTAATTTTAAAAAATGTACAATTTACAGAAAATTGATCCAAACAAAGGATAATAGAAGTCACTAGTTTTCGAGCTTCAGGTCGAGTAATTTAATAGCTTTCGTAAAATCCTCAAACTTCCCCAATAAATGTCTCCAGTGAAAACACTTCTCTTTCGATATATTTGACCATCTTCAAAGTTTTGGGACACACGGTATTTTGCTGCTTGTAATGTTGAAACTGCTTTTTCTTTAATCAACTAGAATTAGCAAAATATTTATGAAAAATGTTTTATTTTAGAATTTACTTTATTTCTGAAAATAATATTGAAGGTGTTCTAAAAGTAAAGATTTTTAAAATTAAACTATTTTCAAATAACTTGTAAATAGAGCAGTACAAATTTGTTACATTTGTTTTTCGAATTCTAAAGAATCATTACGCAAATTTGAAATGTAAAAAAAAACGAAACACAGAAGATGCGGGTTTTGAGTTTTATAGAGATTACCTAATGAAACGTAATGATAAATTCTGGTTAACTGATGCTGATACTCTAATAACTTTTAAAAAGAGAAAGAGCTGAAGTCCTGGCCTGAAATGACGCGCGAAATTTCCGCTCGAGAGATTTGAAATAATGACGTCACCTCTCTTGTTTCGGATCCAATGCCATTCCCAACACGTTTGGTCTCTCGCAACTATTTGAGCCTTCCCTCCGTGCACACCTCTTTTGTCTCTCACGTTCCTCGGGAAATGTGAAACAACTGCGAAGAAATTCCTTACGCTCGAAATTTCGAATCGTGCCAGTAGGCGATCGAAAGTCTCATTCAAAGTCTATCTTCACCTTTTTCTTTTTGTCGAATAGAATTTTCGGATTTGTGACGCGAATTTCGAATAGCCTCTCACATATCCAGAGTTATCCGACAAAGAACTTTATACTTTTGATTGCCGCATGTTATTTGATACCGTTACCTTACGGTATTGACCGAGTATATCATCTGAAATAAGAAAATATGATGCTTCTTTGCAAACGTCAGTTAGATGTATTCAATTTAATTTTTCACTTTTGATTCAATAAATTGAATAGATATATTATACAAAGCTCAAAATTAACAGAAAATACTGTTCAATTTAAAATATCAGGAAGTTTTAATAATAGATCATTATAAATTTATAGATAAATTAATATATTTATGATTATTAAACGGTAAAGTTACTAATAAAGAGGGAGTAGTATGAGAACATTAATCATGCTTTTATATAATTTTAATTATACATTTAATTTCATAATTTTGTGTTTTTAAATATATTGAGCTATTAAATGAAAATCACTAGCAAAGTTTTGATATTTAAATATTTTGTTTGATAATATTAAATGATCACATTAGTTTAAACATTATACTCTCTTGCTCCGCTTTTAACAAGTCTTCAAAAGCATTTATAAATTGTTGAAATTTTTCGTAAACAGTAATTTTATCCTCTTTAAAGATTATATTAATAATTGATACAATATTGAAAAATCTTACAGATAAGTTCAAAAATTGCACTACAAAATATTTAAATAATATAACTTAATTAATTTGTGAATGGCATTGAAATTCTTTATCTTCATAGGTATCAACATTATAAGCATGATTTCTAAAATTTTAATTTGAAAATTTAAAATGTATACTTGTCATTTTAAAACAAAGTTTAAAACATCCGCAAGAAAGTATAAGTTTTTAACAAATATAATTATGTTGTTTTTAAACAAAAGTCAAATTTATATATATATCAAGTACCTAACACGAAAAGCGTTTACTAAATCCACTTTATATAAAGATTTACCAGAAATTATGATTTTCACGATAAATACGTGCGCTTGATGAGTGCTTTAATAAAATTTGCATGGGTATTTTCCAAAATATTTTGGATTATTTTTTTATATGATTATAAAAGTTAATTTTTAAAAATAAAAGTATTTATTTATTTTTTAAATAAAGTTATCGAATACTTTTTTTATCATCAAAGTCTGTGCAAAATTCGAAAACTTTAAGAGTTTGCCTTTTATAAAGGAACACTTCAACAAATGATTTGCAATCTCCTTCCAAGTTTATGTTCTATAATACATTTGATAAAACTTTTTTAGCTAACAGAAATACAAAATTGACAAGTCTGAATTTTAAATTTATTAATCCTTTAATTTTAGACGTTTTTTTTATGTATTGGGATGCCCAGAAATCTAGGAAAAATACATTAAAAACATAAATATATATAGTTAATAAAAAATCATCATAAAATAAAATTAACATAACTTTTTTACAACATTCGGATAGAAAAATTACTTTTAATATTTTTTTCTGTGTAGTAACAAAATTTTAATTTTACTTAGAAAAATAGATTAAAAAAGATTGTTATCTTTGAGTTTGTATGTCAAGTTGTAAAATATTCCCCAGGTATTTTGGATAATCAAGACTGTAGACGAAAGAAATGCAATCGCAAACTTCTCACGTCTAAAACACGCGCAAATCAAGAAGTTTGAACTCGTTTGACGTCTTCGTCAACGTAGTCTTTACGCGTTCCTATTCGAGCAATAAAAAGGTTTCAACTTTTCGACATTCGATGCGGCGTTCGCGGTGTCGTTGTCTTGCTCTTGTTAGCATTTACCAAACGACTTTATTCCGCACCATCACCCAAGATCTATTTAATTGCAAATAAAAAGCAGCTAGAGTTGGTTTAGACTTTACATATATTTTACATGAATTTAATTTTTGTTCGTAACAATTTTAAGTACCGCCAGTGCAGCTAAACTTTGTGCCAACATTGTTTACTTTACATTATAATAAATAAGTAATTATTGTAACTTATAACATGTTTGAAACTTGTTGTTGAAAATTAATTCGTAATTTAAAATGTTTTATATTTCTGAGTTGTAAATTGAAAGCTTCATTTATATTCAGTTAGTATAAATTTTTTCTCCATAATTACAATTGGAATGAATGAAACTTCAACATTTACTTCATAAAAAATTTATAATTTCAAACATTACATTTTGGTATTATTCAGAGAAAACTTAAATTATGCTGTGTAATTGTTAACAATAATTTTTGTAAAGTAATAACGAATCTAAATAATATTGATGGACTGAAATGTCATGTTATACGATAAATATTTAAAAAATATTATCTGGCATATAAAGTTCCCTTCGATGCATACAGTGAGCCTACCTGACGGTGTTATGCAATTTTATTTTATCTTTAACTAAAAATAACTGGCTGATTTATCAAACAAAATGAAATATTTAACACGTTTTAAGTAGTCATTAAAAAAATATTTATTTGAATAAATATTATTTGGTTTGAAATTCTAATTTCATTTTCTGAGCTATTACTGCAACTTTACAATTCGTAATTGAACATAGTTTCTACCTCTAAAATTTCCACATGCTGTAAAGGCATGTTAAATAACTTAGTCAACCACGCTTCAATAATTTGATTGTAACAGAAATGAATGTGTAATTTTGTTCTTTTTAAATAAAATTCGAAATGCTGCGGATTATAACACATTCTATGTAAAATTAATTAGTGTACCATGAAAATTCATTACTCCTAATATGGATTGCTAGACAAAAATTTTGCATTTTTTTAAATCCAACTTTGAAAAAAAAATTCAATTTTCAATGATAATGCTTCAAAAAATTGAATCAATATATACACATTCAAAACTAGAATATAAATTGTCAGCACAACAATAATATAATTAACTCTTTGTGAATGGGCAATTGATTTCAATTGCTCGATTTTCGTTCTGAAACCATCAGTTTATTATTTGAATAAAAGTAAAAATTCAAGCATGTTTCTTTTCATAAGTTTTATGATCTAATATTGAAATTTTTAATAACAGTTATCTTGTTTACATATAAACAAATTAATTCACTTGTGTTGATGTGTTTGTCTAACCATATGATACAAAAATATATTGCATCCAAGTTTCATCTTTCTACATAATTATGTTAAAATATTGCTAGAATATTTCATACTGACTTACGCATTTAATTTCATTATTTTTTATACTTTGTAAGAGTTCATGATGATACTATTAAACTTTGTACTAGATGTTGACTAAAAAAAAGTTCAGCTAATTCCTTAGAGAGCGATGTATATTTTAACAAAATGAATGTATGCATAATAATTAGTACTTGTTATATTATTTAAAGTTTCGATGAAAAAATTTTAATTTCTGGTAAAAGTGTTAATTTACATTATTCTCTTTTTAAAAGTTCAAGTAAGCTCTGCGACTACTATTTTGAAATTCTCATTTGTTCGGTCGTATTAATAATAAATCTAAAAAGGAACATTTAGTCGTGATACTTATTGTGAAATGAAAAAAGGCACAGTAATTTAAAAAGTGGAGGACTTGAAGACTAACGAAATATTTTTTGTCGGAAAACTTGGCTAAGTAATTGCGGTGTTCTCTAGCCTTTAGTTAGAATTTCGGATCAAAAGGCAACGGGCAAGAAACTTCGAAGAAATATTAATTTTTACAAAGCAGGTTCAATGAAATGAAAAATTGACCTGAACTTACACACTTTTTTTTATTTTAATTTTATGTATTGGGAATTAAAATATTGAAGTTTTACTTATTTTATAATAATCATTCCGTATTAATAGGTTTTTAAGTAATTACCAATTTTATACTCCAATGTACAGTGAATTATACTATTATGTTTTTAGTTAAAAATCTCGGATTTTTATAATTTTATTAAAAAAAGTTTATTAAAATCTGTCAATATCAATCAACAAATTTTAATTATATTCTTAAATGATTTATCTTTTTTATTTCTGACATTAAAATTATGAATTTCAATCTTTTTTTTTTGTTGCTTATTTTAGAAGAAGAACAGATAAATATGACTTTTTATTTTAAATACCCACTTTATGAATTTATATGATTTCTTCAAAGTGAAAACTGAAAAAACGTTCTTTGCAGGAGATAAATTTTTATTTTTAACATTGTTAGATTTGGATTTTTTTCAGTCAATATTGAAGCATACGAATCGGTTAAACACACTAGTGGATTTTGTTTCAAGTCAATAACACGTGTGTGTCAAAGATTGATAGGCTATACAAAAAATTACTTTTTGTTTGCGCGTATTGATTTTGCTGAATTTCATTCAAACAATACACGATAAAAAAATTAGCAAGAAACCAGTAGACGTTTGGATATATTGATCAAAACCTATTTGAATTACCTAAAGTTTTTTTCTAGTCTGAATAATATATAGTAGATTTAACCCAATGTTTCACATTTATCAATTAAAGTTTGTTAAAAACTGTATAAATAATTATAATTATATTTTAATAAGTTAAAAAATAGTTACTTAATGTAGAGTTTAAGAGTATCATTATAATAAGAAAAATAATACAATATTTACTATAGTCTACAAAAGGAATTTTTTTAGTCTGTCTGACCATATTTTGATTTATACTACTGGACAGGAAATCGCATTACAATAAAGATGCTTTATTTGATTTGATGCAGACAGTGTCAATAATTAAAATAAATTTTATAATAATTTTTGACCGACAATGCTTGATAAATAAAATATTCATTATAAATCAACTGAATAAAATCGATGTGCAACATGTTCATCACAAGCTGTTTCATCACATAAAAATCATAAATAATTGAATGTAAATGGTTAAATTATGATAAAATCATAAACATCTCATTTTGAATTATGACTATTTGAATTATTCTTCGGAATATTAAAAATAAAATGTTTATAAAAAACAATTTTATGAAGAATTCAAAATTTATTATTCACTTCAATTAAATTCAATCGCGATATGAGCTATTGTAATATATGATACCAACGTTCATTAATGGTATGAAAATTTGGATGAATAACGCTCCACAATATATTGATTTTTAAAGAGATAGTTTAAGAGACACTTATCTCGAATTGATATCAATTGTCGAATTATTCAAGAATCCCGAAAGCAATTCAAGAACCTTTGTTATATTTGAAAAAAAGAAACTGTATTATTTTTAAATTTTGAAAGAAATAATAATGTCATCAATATTTTTTAATTTGGTTTAATAATTATGAAATAACAACTATAATATACATTCAAAATTTACCTGAAAGAAGTATCTTTACTATTTATATACTAAACAAAATTTATAACCAGAACAAATAATTTACGATGACTAAATTATAAATGAAGATATTCTTGATAATTTATGTTAAATATAATGGAACTATAATGTTAGAAAAAACTTACAATGATTAATTGAAAATGTTATTAAAATTAAACAAAAATAAGTTAAGCAAATTTGAAGTTAATTAATTATTCTGCAAGTTATTTATATACATTTATGAGATTTGTTGTGAGTATATTTTGTGTGAAATATACATTAAAGATGATGTTTTAAATAATCATAAAAATATACTAAAAATTCATCTATCAAACTTTTCACATCGACAAAATAACAAATTTATTATTTAATTTTACTTGATTTCAGCAGTTTCAAAGACTTTTATATTAAATCAAGCCCAGAGTTTACAGTTCTTACCTACTATTAACAATTCATTTTATGTTACTAATTAAAAGTTTCTAAGTGCTACATAATTCAACTTCTGAGGTATCCGATTATTACTGAGGCCAAAACTGCCAACAATAATCTTCTTGCGAGCCCGAAATAAAATGAAATACTTACTTTTAAATAAGAATTGGGTCCCCACTTGATCTAAGATAATTATTCCAAGTTTTTACTTATTTTTAGCATCAGCTGTAAGATTTAATTTACAAATTAAGATAAAGTAAAGCAAAAAAACTCTTTAAAATTCTCCGTCTTTTACAGTATAATTACAATAAACAAAAAATAAAATAAATAACGAGTAAATCATTTCAATATGTTTTGTATAATTTTTCTGTCTTCAGTAACAGTAGATTTAAAAAAAGAAAACAGTTTAATAAAATGAAACAACCAAACCCAAAATATCCATGAAATTGAATTTAATTTATAAATAGAATAAATTTATAAATACAAAGAATTTTCTGTTAATTTTGAGATTTAATTAATTTATAAATATTCAAAGAATGAACAATTTTTATATATTTATCAGCATTACTCAGGAAAGATAATCAGTAATTAAAATTTTAAAATACTTCATACAACCATTCATAGTTCGGATATATCTGAACTCTCCGTTTTAAAAACTTATAGTCTAAGAATATTTCAACTTTTTGCGCTTTCAAAAAAGTTTGTTTGTGCTTAAACTTTGTTTTGGATATACCTGATAATTATATGTAAAACTGCTTGAATTTTAAATTTTTTATTTTGATCTGCAAGTTTGAAATAACTTGTATAATTCATCAAAAAGCTTTGGAAATATTTCTTTAAATTAATTGTTGATAATCTTTAAAACTTTTTCGTTTAAGCCTGTATTTTTATTTGCTTAAATGAATATATATTACATAGATCAAATAATGTGTTGCAAATTAGCTTTATAAAACAATAAATCCTAATAGCTTATTAGCAATTGCAACTCTGAGATCCCATGCTAAAGTTAAGTTGATATCACTTTTTAATATTATATGTCTATGATGAATACTTTGTTAAATTTATTCCAAAAGCGTCTTGAACAAAATTAAAATTTTCGTTCAAGTGGTGTATATATTAAATATTGTATACCAGAAAGAAGCTCAGGTTTACTAAAATAAGGTATTTATTGCATAAAATATCTCACAAAGTGTTTTTAAAGCCACAATATTTCGTTTATAAAGTGAATTTATTAAATAAGCCACTTATTACATACATTAAATTGGCCTAATAATGGCTTTTTTTAAAATTAATAGCGGTTTCAGTCAACGTTAAATGTTTTATAAAATAAAAATAAGACAACTAAATTTGGACATAATTGATGTCACATATTTAATTTAATTTAAAAATAGGAATTTAAATGTGCCATTTAACAGACAAGATTTTGGTTATATAATTATTTATGACGACGTTTCGATCGAATTCCTCGAACTCATATTGAATATGAGTTATAATAATTTGTTTGAATATAGACAAGTGTACTATTAACACATTCTTGATGCACGTTCAATGAGAAGTTTTTAGCTTTTCCGGTCTAATACTCTGACCAAGCCTCGTTCAGAATTTAATCAGAGATTCTAAAGTTCCCTCAGGGTGCAGTACCAAGTTTGAACTAATCAAAAAGTCTTGAACAAAATTATAGAATTTCAATCTATCAGAATTTTTGGGTATTACACAAACTTATCAAGTTGGAAGGCTTTGTTAAAAAACTTTTATGATAATTAACACAATACTGCTGATGCTATTTTATAGTTTAGTTTAATGAATAAACAACTTTGAATCTAATTCGTCATTTAATTGAATCAATTTTTTTTGAATCGCGTGCACCGAAAGGACTATTTTTTTAATCTGTTCAATCGTAAGAAAGTAGTTTCTTTTGGTTTTGAATAAATTGAAAAAAATAAAAATATCAATTTTGTTTATTTAATTGCAATGTATATCACATTTATTTACTTGTTTACTCAGTTTCAATTTTCACTAATTAGAGTTATTTTTAATTTTATCGTGTAAATATTTTATAATCATGTTTTTTTTCGATCGAACTAAAGTAACCAACATTAAGACAGCGCTGAAAAAAAATCAACAAAATTGTTTGCAGACAGGAAATTGTTTCGTTTAATATAGGTAAACTAATTTTTTATTTAAAAGAATTTAAGTGCTGTTGTGATTTATCTGTAGAATAAAAAAATTTAAATTTATAAGAGAACATTGCTATACTTTAGTTATTTACAAATACATTAAATAACTTTATATTAAAAACACGTATACATAAATCTTTGCACTAAGATGCATTTGGACAATTTAACTGATTATAGATTAATTCCATCTGATTATGTTGACTAGTAGGTATTCGGCACTCAAACTTAATGATGTGATTTATTACATTACATATATCAAATTTATTCAACTGAATTGATTTCCGATAAGAAAAATAATAAAAATCGTATAACTATCAAGATTTATTGATTATCATCATTTCTTGTTGTGTAACATTATTTTCAACAATTTATTTCACAGTGTACAATTTTCAACATTGGAAATAAGAGAATAAAAAGAAAGAACATTCTTTTCAAATATGACCTATTATTTATGACCGGAATAATCTTTCAGTTACAAAACCATTCTGATAATACATAACATTTTTTTTCACCGTTGTTATAATTAAGTTTCCTCCATTCTAACTTCATTTCACAAATGTACACTACTTTTATAATTATATGATACTATTCTTAAAAGTTATTTTCAAATGTACTGTGTCATTTTTATTATTTGCAGCCAACATCAAATACATATTTTTGAATTTTTATTTCTGTTTTGCAGTTATTTCTTCGTGAAAGTGAGAAACATTCGACCCTTTTTGAAAGGGATGAAAATTAACTTCCTCCTTTTTAATTTATTTTTCGAAGCTCAATTTTTTTGCAAAAGCAATATTTACTTGCTTTCTTTCGATTTTAACGAATAATTATAAAAACATGTTACTTTAAAGAAAGAGTTGTCTGTCAAATATTAGTTTAAGAAAACTCATGAAAATAAGTTACCGAGAATTTAAAAATAATATTTCCGAGCTTAAGTGTATGAGGTAAACACTCTTTTCAACAATATTTCCTTTCATGATTTTAAAACATTCACACAAGTACCATTCCATTTAATGTCGTCAGTTTTTAAGTGCAACATGTTACACACAAAAAAAGAGGCTGACATAGATATATTGTTACGTAAATAACAGGTACATGCGTGCGCTTCGAAAATGAACAAATGCACTCGACGAGAAAAAAACATCCTGCAACTTTTGATGTTAATTTTACGTGCAAAAATTTACGAGGTGGCAAACAAATTGTGAATTACTTTCAAGTTATTTTAACTGTCTGAACTTTTCAGGAAAAAAAACACCTAAAAATTTAGGTAAAAATTTATAAATATATTTCTATTACGAACAAATATAAATATCTTCAAAATCAAATAAGGATTATTTAATTTTACTTAATTTCAGCAGTTACAAAGACTTTTATATTAAATCAAGCCCGGAGTTTACAATTCTTACCTTCTATTAACAATTCATTTTCTGTTACTAATTACAAGTTTCTAAGTGCTACATAACTCAACTTCTGTGGTATCCGATTATTACTGAGGCCACAACTGTTTAGTCAAAAATAATCTTTTTGTGAGCTCAAACGAAATGCATACTTTTAAAAAATAATAATAAAAAAAACTAGTCCCTACATGAACTAAGATAATTATTCTAAGATTTTACTTGTTACTAACCTTCGTCAAAAGATTAAATTCATATATTAAGAGAAAAAAAGTCTTTTTTAAACTCTTGTTCTCGCTGAACAAAAATTGTAACCAAACAAAACGATCTTTCCAGCATTTTTCGTAGACTAATTTTTTGCTCTTGAGTAAGATTAAATTGAACAAAAAAGTTGAAACAAAAAGGTACCCATTAGAGCGATTTCATCATGATTTCAAAAATGCGCGACAGTCACTGTCATTTTCTGGACGAGTGACACCTGTCGCTGCCAGATCACATTTTATTTGCTGGCTTAATTTTTATCCGGTTTACGGGCCCCGAACACGTGTTTTACACAGGCGCACAATTTCGTCGAATTCTTCCATCTCAATTTCACACTTAACACTTGTCATGTTACCACGTGCTCGTCTCCAAACTGACACCTCGAACTTTTTTCTCTTTCGCCCGACCGATGACGAAAGTCGGACTTTGCGTCACTCAGTCGGCACGCGTGTTGTAAGCAGCCGGCATTTAAGCGGCCCTTTCGCGGACTTGGATTTTGAGCTCCACGGTGCTGCCGTTGAACGGCCACGCGTAGTACTAAGTCGAATGCAAGCCAAGTCGCATGAACAATGCGCGCAACCCAGTCGCGTCGCGTAAAACTGGAGGGGAGCAGTCACTTTTTTACTCACGACGTTGCTCAACCCACTAAATAAATACTGAATAAATAGCCAGCCCTGACTGCTGGGCTTTTTTGAGACTGTGCATTAGACAAAAAGTGTCAATGTGGGGGACTCATGTGCATTAAATTATTCAATTTTTCGTCCTTATTTCTCGAAGAATTAGCGCGTTGAATGACGTTTCGCAGACTCACTTACTGTCTTGGATTTTGCAAGCAGACTCAAAGTATAATTACCAAACTGTTGATGGAAATTTTAAAGCAGCCTGAGATTAATTTTATTGAAATTAATAACCTAATTAAATATAAGTTATTTTTTGTAACGTCGTTGAAAGCTAAAGAAAATAATTAGTAGTATTGAATTTATTTAGAAGTTAAGTCATAAAAATTTATGATTAGTCAGATCGAGTTAGAAAGGTTAATTTTTTATTATAAAAATCATTAGTTAAATACTCTTTAAGTCTAAATCAGTGATGTTAAGTGAGCTTTCAGTAGAAAAATAAATCATTAGTCAGACCAATAAAGTGAGA
>JABFPM010001899.1:0-18366 GCA_022817325.1 Idris sp. 1 HC-2018
ATTCAAATTACCTTCAATAAAATAAGGCCCGATGAGCTTGTTTCCTATGATTCCACACCAAACGTTAACCGTCCAAGGACGTTGATGTTCAATTTGTCGTAACCAGTATGGATTTTCTACACTCCAGTAGTGCATGTTATGCCGATTAAAGCCACCATGGTTTGTTCACAACTTTGTAAAAAAAAGAACGTGATCGAACATTTTCGGGAAAACGCTGGGCATACAAAATGATAGCATCATCAATATTCCTTCTGCATTCACCATAAATGAAAATCATTTCAATTTTTTCTTCTACTGTTGCAGCATTCATTTTCAAAATTTTTGGAAGGAGTTTTCAGTTCTTATTATCGAAGAAGAGTAAGCTCTCACCGCGTTGCACTGCCTTTCGCTTTCCCACCCTTTGAAAGTGAGGGTGGGGGTTTAACTAATTTCATTACCCACTTTTTTTGATCTGACGAATAGTTTTCGAGATATTTCTAAATCTTGAGATAAAATGAACACTCTGTATATATATCTTTTTATAGTGAAAAAAAAAATGATTTCATAAACAAAAAAAGTCACAGCGTGGAAAAAAAGGATATTTAATTTAATTTTGTAAAATGTACAATTTTTATATAAACAAAATAAAAGTGTTTTAACTGAATAGAGTTTTACATATTTTATTAATTATCCTTTTTTTATATTTTATGTATATCGGATAAAACGGTTGACTGCTCAGCAATCGTTAATTTTTAACCCAATTTTTTTTAAAATGCGAAAGCCTATGCTGATCCAAGCTTGGCTATTAACGGTTGTCTGCTAAGCTTGGGCGAATGGTTTATGCCAACCATCGGCGCCAGCATTGAGCCAGAGGATATGAGCGTTTCATATCAGCTCTGGCCTGACCATCGTTTCCTACCGTCGGCCAACCATCGAAAGCTCTGCGCCAAGCATGGCCCGATTGTATTTTGCTATATGGGATATTGATGAAACAAGCAGGACTTTGTTTTACGGTGGCTTGTGCGTGGGATTTACAATCGTCGTATTGCTTCGTTGTCTTTTTTTTGCACTGCAACATGAACGGTTTGTCATGCGATAGTGATCCGCTCATTTGTCAATGGTTCAAGTGATATGGGTGACCCGATATGTTCTCAGACGTGCAGAGGAACGCGCGCTAATATTTGCATTAAAAAATATTTGACGCATAGTTTCTTATTTTAAATTAAAAGCACGAATCACTTAATTGTGTGTAAAGTCTGGTTATGGCAAATAATTGCAGTTGAGGCAATTTAATTTTTATGGCGAAGAATTGTTGTAGCAGATTAAACAATGTTATTAAATTGTTTAGGGCAGTTAATTATTTTAAAAAAATGTATCAAGATGTGAAAAAAGAAAAGTTGAATGTAATTTTAATTGTTATAACTGTTTCATGCCTATTACTTTGTACTCTGATAATGTAAAGTTTCTCTAATAGAGCTTTTTTGCAGTTCCGAGTTAGCTGTCATTAATGTAATTCAATCTAAGACTTTCTTCCTATTTTCTTTTCCATGCAAACGGCAAATCAATCACGTTTCATATATATATATATATATATGCGATATTTGACAGCGGCTTTGATAATATTCAATTTCTTTTTTTTCTTCAATTTATAAGCTGATATTATTGCTAATGGATTGTGAACGTTATTTGAAATCTCATAATACGAGATTTCTTTATATCACAATATTTCCACCCTTTAAATTATATTTTTCAAATATTTATTATATCTATTTTACATTTAATTGGATTTTTTTTAATAGTTTAATTATCTGTTTATAATATATTAAAAATAAAAAAATATTAATTAAAAAAACCGTGATGATTTATGGAAATATAAAATTGATTTATTATCATATGAAAAGATTTGTTTTTTTTTTTTTTTTTATTAAATTCTTTGAAATATTATTTAGTTAATAAAATTGAGTCACGTTTCTGTTTATGAGCTAAATTTTTTCATATTTTTGATTCTTTTATGATGAGCAAATATACTTTTTATACATCATTAGAATTTCGACATTAAGCGTTTTCAAAAGAAAAAAAAAATTATATTATTATTAGAATAATAATGATGAATAAAACCGTTATAATCATATCTTATTAATGGCTAATTGTAACTCAGTAACAATAATTTGAAGCGTATTAAAGATTCTATAGCTATTAAGCGTAACTTGTTGTCAAACCTTTGTACAGTAATTATAAATAAAAAATAGGTATGCCCGTAGATATGTAAAAAGGTGATAGACCTTAATATCTCAAATACCGACCTATATCCACATTAAATTCGATTCTTAATTTTTTTGAATTATCCTCATCCTTTTCTTTCATATGTCAAACTCTATAAAAGAACATCAACATCGATTTGACAATTCAATACTTTGGATCGCGGTGGTCAAGTTGACATCGTGTAAATGCAATTAGACCTGAATTCCCTAGAAACTTTGTGCAATCATTTTGGTGTGTATTTGAACATTTTTTGTTATAGATTATAGGTTCAAAAGATCCTTATCAAATTTTGTAAACAAATTAAATAATTCGTCAAATTTCTGTTTCAGATTATTCCATTCAAAAATTCACTATCATTATAAACTTCTATATAAATCTCTGTAGTACGTCTTGCATCGCCATTGTGATCACAATATCTAAAAATCATACGTTAATGAGGCATCTCGCTTTCCTAAATGGGCCGCCTATGAGCTACTTGAATCGCGATTACTCGGATGTACAACTCCTTTATTCCAAATAAATAAACTGAGCATTTGTAGATAAATAGCAGACATGATATATTGTACACAATTTTACATTACGAGATTCACTGTGAATAACTGACAAATTAAACAGTATAAACAAGCTACATCGCTACGTGACCATCCTCTTTTTTAAAGTTACTTTTCACGTATGCTTAAAGAAAAATTCTCTACTGTAAATGGAATTCTAAAATGGGTAACAAACTTTGCATCAATATAAATTTCTTTAAATTAGATTACACATCTTTTAGTACGGGAGAGTCATGGTAGAGTAAAGTGATATGGTAAGGTTTATGACTGTTTTTAGAGTTATTATATCAGTCGAATTTACATGTGAAACCGTTGTTCATAAGGAAAAAAGGTAATTTATAAAGTTTGTTTGGTTGACCAGTATTTAATTACGTTTTTTGACAAAATTAAAATTATTGTAAGCCTTTTTTACAGTTTTATAAGAATTGGTCAATAAAAATACGGTAATATTAGGTGAATCTTATTTTTTTTTAAAAACGATTTTGGGTTCCCGCACCTATGATGTGGCAATGAGAAACTAATAATAACAATCATAAACTTCAATTAAAAGGTGCAATTTTACATTAATTTTTTGATAGTATTGTAAAAATTGATTAAAGTGATATGGTAAATGTCAAACAAAGCATAGTTAGGACTTCATAAAACTTTAATTTCAATTATTAGAATTATAGTTTCATTCGAAAACAACATAAAAATGGCTTTAAAGTAAAGTATTTGAGGCATTAATAATATTTAATTAACATTTAACGATAATTTTAATTTATTTTTTGGCCTTACTTGACTTAATGTTGACATCTTAAAATTAAAAATAAAATTTCATCAATATTAATCTATTTTTCAATATTTTATTAAGTCAATTACCCTCCCTTTTTGCAAAATTTTTAATTTCGCCAAAATTTAGGTGTACACTTCAACACTTTCACTGCAAACTTAGGTGTCTCATTTTGAGACATTTTCGTTGAGACACCTTTGGTGTCTCAAACTGACTTACGTTTAGTGTATCAATTCAAGTGTCTCACTCAAGAAAGTTATCGCAACCTCGAAAGCTAAAACATAAACAACCTAACCTAAAACATTTCTTTTGTATACGTGGTGACAAAAGATGGATAATTTTTCATGCTCAAATTGTTCGTTTACGATTGTTGATGCTTTAATAATTATTTTAATGCTGTTTTGTGTTATAATTTAATTTTGTAATTAGAATTTGTACAAATTAACTGACCAGAAAAATAGAATTGAAATTTAAACTGAAAAATTATTTTCAAGTTAACCTGGTATGTAAAATATCAATAAATATATTTAATTGTTGTGCTTGTCCATCGACAAAAATGTACAAACGATAAAATAAAAACATTTTTTTTTTCGTTATTCTTATTTTTTAAAAAGTTGTTTATAAAGAATAAAAATTATAAAATGTATACATAATTCCTACAATTTTTCAAGTAACTTTTTAGTAAGGACATTTAATTAAAGAAATATTATTTAAAAATGTATAAAATTATTTATTTTTTTATTTGTGTAAAATTGTTAAAAATAAATTATTCGAATTTATGATTGAATAACAAATTTTGTAGGAAAAATATTTGTATATATTTACTAAAAGAACATATCAATTATTTATTATACAAAAATGAATAATTCTTTAGATTTATCATGAGATATTTTAGTGTCTCAAGTTGAGACACTTTCATATAGTGTCTCGTGAAAGTGTCTCAATTCTTTAAAAGTGTCTCAACTTGAGACACGAAAGATGTCTCAATCAGGTGTCTCCTGAAAACTGAGACACAAAACGTGTCTCAATAAAAAATGAGACACTAAAGTTTCTCAAAGTGAGACACTTTGATTGAAACACTTTATGCAGTGAGACACCTAAAACTGAGACACTTCATTTTGCAGTGTTATCGTACAAATTACCAAAGCATTGAATTACTTCTTAACTGATAGACCAATTATCCGGAAAAATCAAAACTAACAATGATTTTAGACCTACAGTTGTCACGGTACATGTTTTTCCTTAGCCATATCACTTTACTTCACTCTTCCCTAAATTTTTTAAATTATAATTTTTTTTATTACCTTGATATATTTCAATATTAATCTACTTATAAACTTCTGATGTACGTTATGTAATCTAGTATAAGAAAATATTCGTTTAATTTTAATTATATACAAAATACATTTTATTAGTTTAGTTCATACTATGACTACTATTTATTTTTAACTTTTAATTGTTGTTTTTATTTTCACTCATTCTTGTATTTAATATGAAGTTTTAAATTTATGTATAGTTTAGTGTAAAAAACGGTATATTTCCATGTAATAAAATTATTATTATTATTATTATTATTATTATTATTAACACAATAGTTTATATATACAATTCCACAGAATTAATATTTAAATTAACTACTTGATTGATCAAATGCCAATTAAAATTTGTAATAATAACTGAGCTTGAGAAGAAAATATTTTGATCAAATTGTATGCAAACTCAATGCAAATAGTTCCCACGTTAATTAATTTATATTCATTAAAAATTTCAAATTATTTACTTATAAGAATAATTTAACTATTTATCAATATTTTACTCAATTTCATCAAACATCTTGAAATAATATAAAAATATCTAATGCTATTATGTTAATTTAAAGATATAGCATATTACATTGATGAAAATTTATTCTTTCGAATAAAAAATTCAAAATCTTATTTATAACTTTTATTTAGTGAATTTATCATTTACAATGTAATTATAGATCGTATAAAATTACTGTGTTTATTTAAAGACTAGTCTTGCAAAAGATACAATTGCAAAAAATATTTAAACAAATATTGAATACAAACAAGTTGAGATGAAATTTGATTTAAAAAATTAATCTTTAAATTTATTAAATTTGTAGATATTGTTAATTACTGTTCTATAGACAAAATAATAATAATAATAAAAAATTAAATTAAATTTTTACAACTTAATCAAATTAAATTTCTGTAATAATCTATTTTATAGCTCATATTTATATAATTTTTTAAAATACATATTTTATATTTTGGGGAACAATTATTTTTAAATTTAGACTAATATCTATAAACTGAAAATAGGTAAACAATAATAATTAATTTCATACATTCTAATCACTTGAATAATTTTCTTCAACTTTAATTTAAGTAGTTTAAAAAAAATGAATAATTAAAATTCTAAATAAAAATTACGTTATCTAATATTTATTAAATATATTTTATAAAGTATTTTACCCAAATACTTAGGTATATATATTAGGGTGTTTCTTATTTTGGAAAAGTTTAAATTTTTCTCGGCGCTCCCTCGCGTTTCAAAGACAATACTAAAAAAATGAGATTCCCAAAAAGAAAATTTTGTTGGGCTGAATTAACCCGTGCCCCTAAGGGGTTAATTTTTAAATAGGAAATAACATTGGTTAAGGCACATTTTACGTTATATGGAGCATAACTTTGTTTATATTTGAATGCATTTTTAAATTAAGCAACAATAATAATAATAAGAAAATAAAAAAAAATAATAATTTTTTTATTATTAAAAAAATGTGGAAATACTAATAGTATAAAACTTGATTATGATTTTTGTTATCTCAATGGATTATTATTATTATTATTATTATTATTGTTATATATATAATGTGCCTTAACCAATGTTATTTTCTATTTAAAAATTAACCCCTTAGGGGCACGGATTAATTCAGCCCAACAAATTCTTTCTTTTGGGAATCTCATTTTTTTAGTATTGTCTTTGAAACGCGAGGGAGCGCCGAGAAAAATTTAAACTTCTCCAAAATAAAAAACACCCTAATATACATATATATATTAATATATTTTTTAATAATTGCTATTCATAAAAATTATTATTTATGAACAATTAATTATATATTGTATAATTTGTAAAATATTTTATATGTATATTTTATAATGCATCTAAAATAACACTGGAACAAAATTAAATAAAAAAAGTACATTAATTAAATAAAGTTTTAAAGTTGAATTTTGAAAAAAAAATTCTTCAATACTTTTGTGGACAATATATTTATAGACGTTTCATCTCAAATTTGTTAATAAATTGAGTAATGCGTTTGGTAATTGCGTTTTGCGAATTGAGTGGGGCATGCATATGTGCAAAGACTTTCGAGTCAGCGTGTCTGTCGCCTACTAAGTCTCATAATGGCCGCATTTATATATCGTATACTATTTGGGAGAGTCGGAAACCGAGAACCAGGGTCCCGAACATAGTAATCGCTTTAAATGAACGCTACACTTCTACGCCATGGAAACCGGTTTCATGAGGATTCTCAAATCAAGCAGGTACATATTGCATCCAGTCTCGTGCTGAGGACTCACTTCGTCCCACTCTTTCAATAAGAAGATCGTCTCTATATTACAGCCGTAATATACAAGAAATGTTCATTTTTGCTAAATAGATTTACCAATAATTAATTTTTTTTTCTGCAAAACATTTTACATTTTTTGTTTAAACAAATAAAATATTTTGATAATTATTTTGACACAAATTTTTGTTGGTAACACTTGTTTATTTTCGTGAAAAGTCACAACTTCGTCAGCAGTTAAATTCTTCTTGTGTCATTTATATAATATAATCAAGCTTCAAAATGCTGATACAAAGTTTCGCAATGTACTTTGGATGTTAAATTGTACGAATGTTTCCTGTCGAAAAGGCGTTGGAGTCTTATATGAACCGTTAATTGAAACCAACGTGCACGCATGCCAACAGCTAAAATTTTTGCAAGAGGTGTAAGATAACAATGTTTGCCAGCAACAAGGAAACCAAATATAATAAAACCAAAATACTTGCTTTTTTCTAAATTCCTTGGAAACGCAGTTCAAAAAGATGTTTTATCTTGACGAAAAAGTGCTTTATCATTGCTTACATGAGCACGTATGTTAGTGTTTTTGAAGAGAATCTGGATTTTTGAGGAAAAGGAAGTAAACTTTTTTTGTATTTTTTTTTGAATCAAGTAATACCGGAATTGGACAATAAAAAAAGTTTATTTTGCATGCAACGACATGCTATCTGCCATTAAATGCCGATTGTACGATAAAGTCAAGGTCCACGAACGTGTGTCCTCGCATCCTGTTAAATAATCGGCAACCTAGTGATGAATGAGTTAAAAGTCATTTAAAATCAGAAATGTATATATGAAACTATTTGTCAATGACAAAAAAATTAAATTTTAAGTTTGCTTCAACTTTTTCTATTAATTCTTCAAAAAGTAAAAAAAGTGGAGAAAAACAAAAAAAAATTATAAAGAAGGTACTGTTACCAAAATTCTATTTATAAACGAAAATTTGATGAGTCACGATTCTACGAATTTTACGAAAAAATGCTGTGATGTCCAAAATGACTTGTAAAAGTAAACATTTTCTATTTTTTAAACTAAAACTGGTTCCAAGTAAGAGAACTGATTCAAAATGGTGCAAGTTTTACTGGCACCAAGTTTGGCCCACTGTCTTATAGATATTTGCGTACGCGTATGTATATGGGGAGACACGATTGGACGGTGGCGGCGGCGGGACCAGAGTCCCGCTATCCGGTCGCCCGCTAGTCCGAGGTGAACGAACTTGCGCCCGCCTATTGACTTTACCTGCCAACTGAGGCCTCGCTATCTTTAAGAAGAGCTTATTACTTACTACGCGGCCGGCCACGTTTGTCAGTGTATATACATATATGCAAACAGGGGCCTCCTCACTTGTCTTTTTTTATCAGGGCCCTATCACCGGCAATATTATTCCGCAACTTGCACGCTCATTATCGACTCATTATTATGCGTTTTCCAAACAATATCGCGGTAGATCTGCTGAGATGATTGCGGATGACAGCATTTCAGTTTTAACAACCAATCTGCGGGGTTATATGCAAGTTGGCAGAATTTAAAACATAAAGATGACTTTAAAGATGACGAAGCAACTGGACAAATTTTACAAAGTTTTAAAATGTTTTACAATTTTAGGTGTAAATAATAAGTTAAATACTTTAGATAAAATTATAAAATTGCAGGTACAAAATTAAAATTTGAGATGAAAAGTCTAAAGTATTTAAAAAGTTAAAAATAATTGTTTAAAAACTTACTCGGTGTAATTAAAATATACTTTTAAGTCAAAATTACAAGTTACCTGTAAATTTTGTAAATTTATATGACTGAACGTCATGGTAATAATAATCATTATTAACTTAAATTATGTTGAAAATAGAGAAAAATGATGATTGACAGTATTTTAATAGTCTTATTTTGAATTGAAAAAACAAGAAGCGTACAGAAATTATATTGCAAAATTATGTAATTAAGCAATAGTAGCTTTGCACGTAAAATTTGTCTTGAACTAATAAATAAGCGGCATACAGAATGTATTTTTTTAAGTGTGCGATTTAAGTTTTGACAAGCTGACACAATTTCTATATAAAAAATTTAAGAAAGCTGAGCTTATATTTAAAAAATATTTTCAAATAAATAAATAAATAAATAAAAATAGCAAAATCAATTGTTTTCAACTTTTATAAAATACAAAGTTTTTTGTTTTTAATTCTAAATTCTAGTTTGAAATAAAATTGTTATAGATAAAATTTAAAAATCTGTACTTTTTGGTACAATATACATTTTTTCAAAAGAGAAAGTGAAATTTATGGCTAGTTTAGATCTATAAAAGAAAAAGGAAATTATTTTACAATGTCCGGATAAAAAATATCCAACATTTTTCTAAGTTTATAATTTTATCAAATTAAATGATATTAAAAATAAAAAAAAATACTTCAAACTTTAAATTCTTTCATTTATACTTGAAGTAAATTTAACTTTAATTAGTCTAGTAAAATGCTTCTTTCCGTTAACTTTCACACTAAAAATACCGATAAACGTTTTACACAACTAAACAGACCCAGGAAATGTTGTAAAATTGTTTCATAAATATGCTTCGCATTTGAATCCTTAGTGTACATAAAACAGATATATTTTAACATATTTTTAATAAAACTTTAGAAAATAAATATTTTAATTAAAAAAAGTTGATAAATAATTTGATAAATTATACATCAATACAGTCTTAAGAATATTTTTATTTGAAAATAATTTTTAATTAATGACGATGAAATTCTAAATTACCTCTTCTTAATAGAAAATGATTATCTAAATTTATATACGAAACACGATGTTTTTCATATACAACCGAAAGTCGCTAATAATTTTCAATTAGTTATTTCCGCGAGATCGGAGCAGCCTTTTATATATGTAATTTTTTTTCGTCAAGAAAAACATTTAGACGACCAAGTAACCTGGACGTAACGTTAAAGGCTAAACCATCATTTTTGTCTTCCGAGCTGTGTGTATACAAAGTGTATATGTATGTTGGTTACAAGTCAACTGAGCACACGGTCTCGCGGGTGAAAGTTGATGTTTCCCACGAAGACACCATCCACCAACGATATATTACTACATCTTCTTGCTCGTAGTAGAACTCAAATGCATTAACTGTCCCAAATGTGCCCCTGAAATGGGATTCAAATGTGATTTCTTACAAATGATAAGACTTATTACTCCTTTGTATAACTATCAGAGATTATTCATAATAAAATTAATTTTAATATTTAAACAAAATCAATAAGAATTTGCTGCATAAAAATGAAATGAAATTTTGTTCAAGAAATTAATTATAATCTGAAAAATTGTAGTTGAATAAATTTTGTTCGTTTTAAATTTTTTTTCGGGGTTAATGTACTCTTGCATCCGTCCTTACTTGGCCCGGAACTTGAAATTAAACGTTTCTTGCAATCTTAATTCATCGCGTTTGTTTTATGTAACTTTTGCTCGAGAGAAAAACAACACTATGTTGTTACTTATTTGGCGGACAATTACTTTGCGTGACTATGAATGAAACACTCCCAAAAGGGAGTATATATATATATATATATATATATATATATATATATATAAATAAATAAATAAAACAATGTAAGTGAAACTTCGAGAGAACATCAAACGAAATCGAGTTACAATTAATGTTATTTTAATTATTGTTCATAAATCTATTTATTTACAGTCACACTCATGAAAAATGATGCCCAGAGTCTAATTTTATTTTTTTACAAACTGATTAGAACGGTCTCGGATTATATTATATATACGATCCCTCGATAGTGAAACTGCTCGATGACTATTGTACTCATGAGACTTGGGATTCAATTAACCTATTGTTCGGAGTAGAACCAACTTGTACAAATTCTTCAGCTATTTTTGGAATGCAACTTCAGTTTTAATTTCATAAGTTTTTTTTTATCTAAAGAATGTTCGCTATAGCATTATTAAAATACAAAAACATAATTCAGTGAAAACTGAACATGATGTTTATTCAAATTAGAAAATAAGTGGACAATTTGTGCAGATTTTTTCATCACTTAGATTGTCTGCAAATTGAGATTAACAAGCTTTTTGGATTGTCTTTTTTTCTTAAATTTGGACTTCAATATTTTGAATTGAATTTTCAATAAATTCTGGATTGGTAATCTGGTGAAGATAATATACAAGAATACGGGGAATAAATTGTTCTGATTGGTTGAAACAGACTTGTGATCTCATTTCCGGTGACAATACCGCACATGCATATACACTGAGAAGCGTGTAAACGTCGCGACGTGCAGCGAGACCCAATTACGGGACCTTTTTCTTTGTATATAAGGCTTTATCGTGACCTCTATTACTTTCCCCGTACTAATGCGGAGAAGCGTCGTGACGTCTCCCAATACATGTAACATGCTTTTGTACTTCTATGACCAATTTAGAGGTGCTTTACGAACGAGGGGAAGTGTTACGAACAAGAAACTCTTATTTCATTGGAGAAATTCGACAAGCGTGTTCAAAGTCGAGGAATAATGAGTTATGACACGAGATTGACGGCTCTTTTTTTCTGTATAGAACTAGTAAATTTAATTTATAAAATTATTAAAAATAATTTGCTTTTAAACATACAAAAAATACAACAAAAGCAAATATATATATACACACACTTCACCTTTCTAAAGTAATTTATTTTTTTCGTTTCTTTTATTAAAAAAGGTGTGTCGAAATGGGAAAATTCTTTTTAAAATCATTAATCAAAGTTTTGACATAAGAAGATGGAATTTATTTACTCGTTTTTCTTATACAGGTAAAATCTTGTGAGAGAATTAAATGAACGATTAGAAAGATGTTATGGTACAGATGACTGTACATGGACTTTGCCAAAATAAGAATGTCGAAGGACGATGACCCAGAATTTTTTTTTTCTTTTTTTTTTTTTTCTTTTAGTATTTATTCAAAGAGAGTGTTTTTACTTAAATTGACTTTACAAAAAGAAAAAATTCATACTTTTACCTGTGCTGCATTTCCCTGTGCACGAGAGTCCTAAAAACGTTTCGTTGATACAAAATTGCGACACATCAAACACACGACACATGCATAATGTATTTGCGTTCTAAATCATTTATAGCTCAGGTAGAATGAGAATACATTAGTACAGAAATATGCATTACCACTGTATATGAATTAAATTTATGTGTGCCACCATGTGTGTACACTGTATAACAAAAGCGTGTGTTGCAAAATTCAAAACTCCTGTGGAAAAAAGAGAGAGAGAGAGAGAGAGAAAACACTGTAAGCAAAATTACCCATTATCTGTCACTTGAAAGAATAAAATACTAACTTCGGATGCTATAATTTTGTTTTTGAAACGCGAACAGACACTAAACACCAGTTTGTTAATATAATTTATGAATGTTTATTAATTACAAGTGCCTAGCAAAAATGTATTAAAAGAAAAATGTTTCAAACTCAAAATCTAAACGGTGAAAAATCCGAAACAATTTCCAGTTTATTTTCGCCCCCGAATCAACGTAATTTCAAATTTTCATGTGATTTGCTGCATTTGTAATACAGCTACTGAACAATCGTAATTCTTTATTAAATTAGTTTCAGATAATGAAAATGTTTTGATTTTTACGTTAAGAATAGTTTTATTTTTTGTCTCTGCTTTGATAATAAATTGTAATTGAAAAAGTGACTGCGTTGGCTCGCATAATGAGCGCAGTGAAAGAAGCCAATGTGTATCGCATTTGTGCGACTGTGACTCGCTAAGAATGCACTTGATAAGGAGAACGAGCGTGCAACACAAATCGGATTACGATTAGAGGCTGTGGACCTTCGCGAAGGAGATCGCAAAGTGGCGGAGAAGGTGCAGCCATTAGTGCAACACATGCACGTGAACGCAAAGGCGAGGCATTAATTACCATGATTCGCTGCAACCAGGGAATCACACACAGCAAAGAAAACTCCAAACAGAATATAGAGATTTGTAACTTAAATTGTAATCAATCAGTTTCTGTATACGATAGTCAGTCAAAAAATGCTATACAAATTATTGAGAAAGTGTGCAGCTTGTTATGCTTTTTTTTACATACTTTTTTTGGTTTCGAAAAACAAATTCTCAACTATGTGATTATCCGGTGAAATGATAATTGGTAAGCTGCTTTTTTTCTCAATAAACAATTCTAAGAAAGTTTGTAAACTAAAATTAAGTTTTAAAGTTGAAAAATTTAGAATTTTTGCTTACTTTTTGAAAAGTAATTTTTGAAGATAAAAATCACTCGATTTTTCAGTGCTAAAAATAAATAAGTCACACGTTAAGTGCGTTGACGTAGAAAGATTTCGTTTTGACGGCGGCAATTTATGAATGAAAGTTTGCGATGGTATAAGCGATGGCAGCGCAGTTTAACACGTTCGTTGATCCGGTCGATCCAATTAACTACACAGCAATAAGCCAATGGCATTAAGACATTGGAAATGCGTATATATTTAAGACGAAGTTAAGCAATCCTGGGCGTGAGAGTTAGACTCGGATCATAGCCAAAGAGAAATTTCAACTTGTAATCTGAAGATTCAGCTCGAATATTTTTCCTTAACTTCAACATTATTTTCCCAAATAATTTATTTTCATCAAAATGTTATGCAACAAATATATATTAAAACTGTGCTTACATCTTCTTGCCATTTCACTTTTCATCATCCTTCGTGTCGAAATCTAGATCAAGTTTAATCAAAAAGACCCATTGACTACGTATTTACCATGATATTGCATTTTTATATTAAAAAATTCCCTAGTCATTGACATTTTTGTTTTAAAGGTTCACGACCTTTGAAAGATATAAACAATCTTCTTATTTTTTAATTATACAACTTTTTTCAGAAAATATTAATTGTTACAAAATATGTTCTAAAAAGAAATAAAAATTTGTTGCACATACCCGAGTAAAAGTATATATATAGTTCCATTTATGGTTACAGCAAATCAATTTTTACTTGGAATTTTCAGGCTTGTTGCATACAAATTTTTTGTAGTTAAAATATATAGTTCATGAAAGAGGCAGATGATGAAGCGAGCGAGCAGCAAGTGATTGTAATCTAACAAGCGGTGTACCCCAGCCTGCACCGGTTAACTTATCCGATGACACGCGGACGAGGCCCTTGATGCGCGATCATTTGTCAAATCACATTACGCCGTGTCGTTATCGCCGTATACACATTTCCAAGTACATTGTTATCGACTTATTTACGTCACGAAGGCGCGCAATACTTTAGGCTATTTATAACAACTATAGTGCCCTTAATGCGAGACGAATTCCACTTGATGCAAGTGGAAAATCATACACTCTACTGCAGACAGTCAAATTAAACTACTGAAGAAAAAAAGAGTATAAATCAGTGTGATTTTTTTCTTTCTTTTGGTTTCTGCAATATATATGCTTGATAAAGCCATTTCCTGTCAATGTTTATAATCAAAAATGAATAGAAAGATTTTTTCAGCGAACAAGAAAAGCGAACCTATCAATTTGTTGTTATTCGACATTTAAGAATTTTTAATCGCAAACAACTTCCTACGAGTAAATATCATCTTTATACAAGCATAATTGTTTCTGGGTAATTGTGGCGTTGGAGTTGGATCAACTTTCTTTGCTATACGTGGGCAGTTACCGCGTTTATGTCAGAAAGTATAAGATTTTTTATCCCCTTTTTTTTCGGAGGCAGATTGAAATTCGCAGTTAATCGGTTGGGTACTTTCGATTGGGTAATGGTCAGTTGAATCTGCGCCATTGTTGCATAACAAATGACGCCTCTGGGAAAATTGAATATTCAGTGCTTTGATTTTGCATTCCGGCATAAATGTTTTAGGCCCTGAATCCCATTTTTTTAAACTAACAACTCTTCATTTAATCTGTAAATTTGTTGCAAAGATTTTCTTAAAATGTGGATAAAAAAATACAAATAATATAATCTTGAAATTAAAATTTTACGTTTTGTAATAAAAATTAACTTAAGATGGTTAACTGTTTATAGAAATGTAAATAAAAAGGAACTGCAAATGCCATTTAAATTGAACATCGACCCGACTTCAAAGTCGTACTTTAAAAATGTTTCTTGAGTTTTCGCCATACTCTTTTTTTTCATCTCATAAATTTTAATATATAAAAGTCACATGCATTATAGATTCACTTCAATCACAAACACTTGTCCCATTTCAACGGCTCAATGAGCTTGATATAGAGTCAATTGAGAGGAAAAAGGTTGAACTTTCTCAGGTGAATTTTGCAGAGTAGCCTTTTGCCCACTAACCCATATCGAACAGGTCGACTGCACGGATCAAATAAATAAATATATATAAATACAAACACAACAGCAATAATAATAATAAAAAAGCAGGTACACAATAAATCTTGAACAATGAACAAAAAGCGAGGACCGATTCTGAGGGAGAAAGTTGATTTAGCAATGAAATGGCTACGATTGGCAGTACGGTATAATGTCTGTCCGCAACAGGAAAGTGCAAAAGATAGGACGCCACGATACGTGGAGTGATGTGCTCCGTGATAATGCGAAAAGCGCCAACTCTTCGTGCTCAATTTCGTCAAATAATCGTGCATTTGTCGCGGGAGATGTTCTCACAGGGAACACGTGTGCAACTTATCCCATAACAATAAGAGAGAACATCCAACAATTGTCTAGGGAATTATAATATTTCTTTTCTATTTTGTTTTTAATCAAATAAAAAAGTATTTTAGAGTAAAAGAAATTTTGGATTTAATACAAATTTAGTTTCATTTGTCATAGACAAAAAAAATGCATTTTCGTAATAAAGAAAAGACAACAAGTAAAGAACTTTTATTCTTTGATTTTGCAGCAAGAATTTGTATTCAATAAGTTTTATAATTGTTTAGTTTTGATATTTCATTTGTTAATTACAATCTTGTTCACATTTTACAACACAATATCCAGAATGTTATTATTTATGCAGATATAATCACTCTTACACATTAATTTATAATCATGGATACACATATTTAAAATAATGAAATGCCTCAGCACACCTTAAATAAGCTAAGATTATGCGTAATAAATAATGCACGTAACCACAATATAATATGAAATACTTACAGAATAGAATTTTTATATTTCATCTTGAGATTTATTTTATTTTATACAAAAAAGTTTAGATACATTTTTAAATATTATAGTTAAAAAATAATCCTTTGCTGATTGTAATCCGAGTAAAAAATAAGAAGTAAAACGTTTATTCAATATTGTCTCGTAAAAAAACACGTGTGTGACCATATTTAGGTTAATATAAGCACGCTGATATTGTAGCTGCAATGTAAACGATCTAGTTCCTCCAATAAAAAAATCTCGGTTGGCGCTATATACACTATATGAATGCTGTTTAGTACCTAATTAAAGATCAGTAACCCATAACGCAGCTTATTTTACCAACGATAGATTATTTTCTCGGTCTTCGTCGATCTACGACAACCAGATTGAATTTCACAATTAATTTATCTTGATATTGCTAAAAGTTCACTGATTATCAATTCTTTGTAACATACATAATACCTTTTTTTATGTAGCCAATATGTACTAATTAACTAATTGCATATAAATTACAATGGATGAGTTGATTAATTATATATATATATATATATAACCATTTGGTTCAGTTAGTAGAAATTAATTGGTATAATGTAATGATTTAATTAATAATTTATAACTCAATTTAACTCAATGATTTGGAAAAATTAGCAAAATAATGTATTAAAGAATAATTTTATACAAATAAGAACTTAGTTAAACTTCACAAAAAAAATGTAAAATCATACAATGAGCTTAGAAATATTTCAAAATCAGCCAATGGTAATAAATATATTATTTTAAAAATTTACAATTTGACTACTTCAATAAAAATAAATCATCAAAATTTGACTTCGAAAAAAATATGACAAATTTGTTATACCAAAATTATTTCTAGAAAAAGATACAGAAGCCTGGGCGTCCGTCCTACTACGAGGTAAAATAACAATAATTATTATTATTATTGTTGTTGTTTTTTTTTTTGAAATAATAACACATCGTAGAGTCGCCAGTAATTCATTTGTTTAATATTTGTATATATGGACAAATGTCTAGAACTTTTAACCTACCTGTCGCTCGCATTTCACTTTAATTTTGTGGATTATTAAAATATTACGTCTTTGACATTAGAACAGAAAAGCTGTCAAAGATGTAATATTTACTTATTTTTTTACAATTATAAAATATTAATTTAAAGTTACGGGCATGTAATCTATCACTGTTCAGCTTCATATTATTCATTTTAAAATAATAATAAATAATAATTGTCATAAAATTAAAATGTGCTAAAGCTTTTTTTTTCAAAATTTTAGCAAGCTGAAAGTTAGAGGTTCTAGAGGCTCATATAATAACATATAATTATTGTTTTTGTTCAAATATTAGTATCTCGTAGCAGAACGAACGCCTAGGCTTCTGTATCTTTTTTCTACAAATAATTTTGGTATAAACAAATTTGTCATAGAAGTTCATTTTCGAAGTCAAATTTTGATGATTTATTTTTATTGAAGTAGTCAAATTGTACATTTTTAAAATAATAAATACCATTGGCTGGCTTTGAAATATTTCTAGGCTCATTGTATGATTTCACATCTTCTTTTGTTAAAGTAAACTAAGTTTTTATTTTTAGAAAAAATATAATGTATTTTTTGGGGGTATCTCATATAATAGCTTTTTTGGAGAGTTTATTATACTTTCATAATGTCTAGGCTCGTTGTCTTTACCTTTTTAAGGTAAATTATTTTACATCAGTTTTTGTGAAATTTCACTAATATTTTATTTTTAGGAAAGAACATTTTTTTGGATTATAATGTCATAAAATACTGGGTAAAAAATAATTTCCAACACAATTTTTTTAGGCTCATTTTATGATTTCACAAATTTTTGTTGTGAAGTTTGACTAAGTTGTTATTTTCAGAAATAAAAAACTTTTTTAGGGGATTTATTATTTTTTGGAATTACTAAGTCTTTTTAAATGTATTATAATGTTTTTTATATTAAAGTCTTAACAATTTTTCCTTTATAAGTTCTTAATATGGTACCAGAACTATAACATAAAGTCAATAAAATGTTCTATAAATGTAAAAAGCATATAATTTAATATATAAGTTAAAAAA
>JABFPM010001900.1:0-18360 GCA_022817325.1 Idris sp. 1 HC-2018
TACTTTTTTTATTTTAATTTCTAATTTATTATAATTTGTTCGATATTACCTATCTGTCAAACTTTCATTAAACAATCTAAATGTCAAATCTGTAGCCAACTTCTCAATGTCCCTAATCAACGCTCTGGTTATGTGCTTATACATATTATTATTTACTATTAAGAACTGCTAAGTACTCTTAGCTACAAAATTTGTAATAAAAAAAACAATAAATAATTCATGCTTTGACGAAGTATAAATAATTAATATTAGTAAATTTTTTACAATCAATATTTCATAAAATACTCTTATTTTGAATAATTTTAGTTTATCTAATAAAGCTTACATCTGCAAGACTACTTTAAATAAAGGTTTCAGTGAAATTTCAACTATAAGAAGGAATTTATAAAAAGTCAAGCAAATGTAGCTTCTTATGTATTTTTCTAGCAAAATATAACTACGTATCCTAAATTTGGTTAAAGTAATTAAATTACAAAATATGCTTTCATCAAATAAATGCAAAAGAAGTGATGAAATGCAAGTTTCAACGATTTTCATAATATTTTCCTCAATAAAATGCAGAAAAACATCAATCTGTAAAACGTAACTACTCCCTCGTTAAACTAGCGTAAACTTTCTTGATAAAAAATTATAATAAACTTACCATGAATAGCGCAACAGAAATTTCTTAATATATACTATGGAAAATAAAAATATTTCTCTAAAACATATCAGAAAACCATAATAAAGTACTTACAATTATAAATTTTTGCGTTATATTTTACAGATTTCATATAATTCAATTATTTATTATGAGTTATTAAGAAAATTGTATTAGGATTTTTTGTGATTTTCTAATATAATTTTAGTAAATACTTTGATTTTCTACAGTATAATAAGAATTTTCTGTTACTCTGTTCTTAATAATTTTATTATGAATTTTTTAACAATGTCTAACGAGGTCAGTTTAACGAGGGCTCCTTTAGTTTCTAATATTTTCTGCTGAATTTTTGTTCATGATTTTCAACAGTCTTATGCATTTAAACAGGGTGACTAGCGAATTTTCGAAAAAAAAAATTCCCGTACATTTCCCGCTTCTCCCGCTTTTCCCACTTGACACCCTGTTAAAGAATGTGCAAAACATTCAAAAGTTACAATTTCTAACCTAAAAAAATACCTTAATCAAAATTTGGTTTACGTAGTCATTTTCCAAATACAAAAATACACAAATGGCAATAGTTACATGACTTTTCTTAATTTTCTTCATGCAGTTAAAATGTCAATGGAACCTCTTCTTAAATTCATATGCTTTTATGACTGATGTATAAAATCTTAAATAAGTGTCAAAATATTGTAACCACTTGATGAAAATCTTTATTAATAATCTTATGAATTACATCCTGCTAATTGGTTTCACAGAATACACAGTCTCGAAGGCACGCAAATACATTCTGCCAAGGCATTCTGCAGCATGATTGTTAGTTGTAAGTCAATAACGAAGCTACAAAGCCATAATGGCTGCGCTTAAATGATCAGCCATTAACCAATTCCTGAACATGACTATCAATTTACCCTTAATTTCATCTCACCAATGACATAATCAAATAATCAATTTCAATTTAATGTAATTTTCATTTATTTAAAACTCTAAATATAAGTTTTTGTACTTTACTCGGTGAAATATCCTTTTAGAATTTGCCCAAAAATGTCACATTTTATTTTTGGACTTTAATCTAATAAATCAAAAATATACGTTGAAAAAAAAAGTTTCACCCTTTGACAAGTTTGAAGGATAAACCCGCTGCCAATCCTGATATACATTCAGTGCAGGGTTTGAACACGAGGGTGACTCAGACGCAAAAAAAAGCGAAGCAAAAGAACAAAGACGAAAAAGCAGAACAAACGAATTCGCCGCTGTAACTTGCGATGACAATTGATAGCGGACATTTGATCGAATCAGGCGATTGATGTCCACAGGTCTAGGCTCTATTTTCTTTTTTTTCCTCCGGTGAATATGAAGGCACTCGATTTTCTACAAAGAATGTCTCGTTCGAACAAATTGGCACAATAAAGAACACAGCGCACTTTCTTTCAACTTCGTTTAATTCGAGACAATCACTTTTTTTCAACTACTTTAACTACATTAAAAATGAATGTAATGGTCTTCAAACTAAAATTAAAAAAAATATATTTAGGTAAAAAAATAGCTTATAAAATGTAGAAAACTAAAAATAATATGTAGATAAATTAAAAATAAAGTATGTAAATTAAACATGAAAAAACCAACAAAAATACTTTAGTAAAGAAAGAAGTAAAAAATTGTAAGCAGATATTGTTATGTAATATGCTAATGTTACGTGTAACATTACATAACACATTTGATGCAAATTGCAACTGACATGTGGAAAAATAAAAAAAAAACAAATCTTTTATCTTCGAAGAATAATTTTTAAATAAACAAATTAAGTAGCGTGTAAAGATTTTTTTTAAATACAGCATATATTACATAATTATGCTTTCCATATTGATGCTGTCGCTCGTGCAAAAAGGTTAAATGAAAATAATTAAAATATGTTAATAACATTTTACGCACGCGTCGCGCACAAACTTTATAATCACCGTTAATCACAAAATTATTTTACCTCAGTTTCGTGATGTACGCAAAACTTTGCTTATTATGTCAATGCATTGTAATTGAATTTGCATACAAATTACGTAATGATATTCGCGTATTGTGTGGGTGTGTACATGTAGCTCGCTTTTTTCAATTCTGTAATTTTCATTCATTTCAGCAAAGTCAATTTGCTCGGTATCATAATGTTAATTAACAAATTTAGCTGTTTTTTAAAACAAACGTTTTTCGTTTTTTTATCAACTTTTTATGTAAATGATTTTTGTTTGTTACCTGGGAATCTTCTTCAGTAAAAATGGCGTCAAAAGCAAACATTTTAGGAGCCGCAACAGTTGGTCTTCGGTCTTCGGCAGACGAAGATTGTGCAGATGCCGGGTCAATCAGGGTGATTTGTTTCTTTCTTTTGTCTGCATTGAAAAAACTGCCTCCTTCTCCTGACGATACTCTTAACATCACTTTTACCTGAAACACAAAAAAGTCCAAGTCAATTAAATTGATGTAGAAGTTTTTAAAATTAACCTGTAAAAGTAACTTTTTTTAAGTAAATTTTATTTTAATTTCATTTTACGTGTATTAAAATTTTAAATCATTTGATACAAAAAATCCATTTTTACATTGTTAAAAGTTTAGCGTATTACTTTTTTATACCAGTAAAAGTTGATTCAATCAAAATTTGACCAGAATTTAATCCAAAAGCAAGATAAAATGGTCAAAAACGCTTTTCAGTGATTTTTTTTGTTTTTTTTATTATATCATGTTTAAGGTACAAAAATACAAATATTTGTACAGTTCTAAAATTTCGATTTTTTCAAAAAAGCGAACTAATCCCACTGCAAAAGAGTGAAAACTAATATTTAATAAAAAGTATATAAAAAATTGTTAATCGATTTTATAAAAAAAAACAAAATAAATAAAGGCACTTTTTAAAAAGTGAATACAAATGATTACATTTCTAAGTTCAAATTTCACTTTAATGAAAGTTAATTTAACTTTTGAAAAAGTGAAAAACGAGTTCACACCTCAAAAAAGTGAAATGTTCACTTTGTCAAATTTAGAGAGAAAGGTGTCCCCCTCGACTAGAAAATTTTCGATTTTTCCACGGCTAGAAGAAAAAATATCTGTAGAATTGCTTGTATATGAAGAACTAAGGGGCAGCTAGTTTTAATTAATGATTTTTAATCTAGTATTGCAGTAAATGTTTTGTTGCGAAACATTAACGAACAGGTTGGGCGTTATTATCGAGTAGTTAAAACTGTGCCTGGAGCATTTATCGTATAACTAACTGATGGCCCATATAGCCCCCCGGGAGTATCTATCGTTACATGCTGCTGATAAACTTTTGTCATTAAAGCACTGCTTTGTAATGTAATGCTTATTGATCTATTAAAATCAGGTTATAAATTATTTTATTACAACCGTCTCTGACACAGTAAAAAAAGCAAAATTACAGTTTTTATTGCAAAAAAGGGGGGGGGGGGAAGAAAAATTATTTTTCATCCACAATTAGAATCTCGTTCTTTAACAAAAATTGAACAAACTGATTGGACGCAAGAAATAAATTAGCCGTAACTTGATTTCTTATTTCTTACACGAAGAAACAGACTTTACTCTGCTTTGTCCGGGAAATTGAGTTTTACGATTTTTCGTTGAGATTGCGCTAGACGTTCTATCTTTTGCATACATACACAATCGGTCTCGCGGAAATAAGCAAAGCATCCTTACATGAAAATTTTTCCATCGTCCAAGATTGGATTTATTTATTACTTTTCTACGATTTTGATTCTTATCGCATTTATTAACTTCGCACAATGTAAAATGTGCCAATACTGTTGAATCAATTTTTATATCATCTACCAATCTACAGTTCCTTAAATAAAATTCCTACAAATTTTTATTAAAAACAATTTAAATTTAAAAGCTCACTTGAAATTCTTGTTTTTGAAAATGACGTCACTTCCAGGTGGGAATTTGATTTAAAAAAATAATTTTAATGGGAGGTTCTAGTGGAATTTCAATTCATTGGGAGAAATGGACTGTCAAAATAGCAGTCTTGACTGCTACGATTCATGGACTGTAAAACAAATACATAACAATTTCAATGTTAATATATATAAGTAAATCAATTTAGTAATAAACAAAAAATATGTAAACATCACTATTTAAATGTAAACAAAATACACTTTGGTTAAACAAATTGTTTTTTAAGTTTAAATTAAAAATCGTCATGACGTAACCTGCAAAAATTCTTTTTGTTAATTTTTAAGATTTTAATGATGAAATACGTTAAATTTAAATAGTTAAGCGTATTATAAACGTATTAAAAGTATTATATTATTATTCAATCAACTGATTTCTGTTTTTAAATCGATTTTTTTTTGTATAATACTTGGTTTCAAGTAAAAATCTTGTAACAGTCTAAAAATCGTAGAAACTTACAGTTCGCGCCGTAATAGTAACAGTCAAGACTGCTATTTTGACAGTCAATTTCTCCCAGTGTTGTACGAAGAAATTGAAAAAAGTCATGTAAAGACTGTTGACAATCATGAAAAAAATGTCATCAGAAAGTATTAAAAATTAAAAGAGTAGATGTATTTTAAAGATTGACATTTTTCTCCATTTGATTGTGCAAAATTGCATGAAAATCATTGAACTTCGCATTTTATCGCTTCTTTTACATTTATTTGATAAAAGAATATTTTGTATATACCTCAATGACTTGCAAAAAGTATTTCTCTTCAAGTTTTTGATTTCAAAATGAAAATGTACCCAGTAATTTTACAAAAACCAAATAAATTAAATACTTTAACGAAATTTAGAATGTGCAGTTGTATTCTGCATAAAAAAAATACATAAACGCCTTGATATAGTTGACATTTCACTGAAACCTTTTCTTAAACGGTAGGCTTTTTTGGTTTTATAATAAAATTTGTTTGAAAATGAAATAAATATTAAACTTAATAGTGACGAAAATTGCGATCAAATGTTGCTGCGAAAATTTGCATGCGTCACAATAACTAAACTTGCGCCTGAGGCCATCACGGGCTTCTGAATTTATGCCGAGACGCTCAGGGCAAGTCTGATGAACTATCTCTCGAGAATGAAGTAAGACAAAGTCTTGAGACCCCTTGGTAACTCAGGTTATGCGATTTGGAACGCCTCGCAAGGCGCAATTTACGCCGGAGAGGAACATCCCTCGGTAATAAATGCGCGAGACCCAATGAGAATAATTTCGCGCGCGACTGACCTTGAAATCTTCTGGCCAGTTTCGTGTAAATAAATGACCAAAAAAGCCTTTTTCGCATTTTCGCTCACTTTATTTTTGGAAACACAATTTTCATTTAACCAACAATTGTTCAAAATAAAGCTGTGTCTACAAAGCAAAATCTTCTTACAAAGCTAAACTCATTTCGTCAAAAGAAATTGTCTGCTTGGTTTATCTTCTTTTTGACCTGCTTTCCAAACAGAGTTTACATTTTTGTGCAAAAAGCTAACTGAATGTTTACAATTTTAATTTATTCAAATGCAGTGGACATTTGCAGGAAACGTGTTTTTCCAAATATTTGGCAAATTATTTGTGCATTTTAGTGGTGTGCAATTTTTCTTTTTTCGAAAGTTGTTCGGCGTTTGTTAATAGCGCGCAGTCAACAACTTGATCTATAATTTGGCAACTCTCTTAGGAGGGCAATTTCTCTGGGCTCGCAATGTTAAGGAGGATGCGTGCGGATGGGAATGTAAATTGGCTGCTTCTGGTTTACAGTGGTGCGTAATAAATCTTTGACAGAAACGCGCGACGATTGGCGTGGGCCGATAAAGTCCTAGTTGCAAATGGTTTCTGCGGGGATTAGGGCTGGGCTAATCCACCCTGATCTGGTTAAGTTGATCTGACTTAATTAACAACAGTTGTTGCTTTGTAAAATATATTTTACTGACATATTAAAAAAATTTTTCTTGTAATTTAATTATACGATTTTGCAAAACAGAAAGTTTATTTTATATATGTAAAATCTAATTCAGAAAGGCATCTATTTTGTTTGAGTATAATTTTTTGATATTAATATTGATATATTTAAAAGTTGAATAAATCTCACACATAATATGAACATATTATACATATATTAAATTTGTCTACAAAAATAAATACACAAATTACTAAGAATAGACTTTTTTACAAAGACAGGGAAATCTTAATTTTTTATGCGAAGTATATAAAATAATGGATTTGTTTTTTCTTAAGTTTTTTTGTAATAGAATTAATAAAATAAATGAAAAATATTCTCTTCTTTGTTATTAATTTTAAAATAAATTTTTTAGTACATTAGGCTGAACCGCTGTTAATTAATTAAAATGAGCTTGAAAAATGAGATGGATATTGAGCGTAGACAAGAATAATAATAATAAAAAAAAGAAGACTGCAAAAGCTAAGACGGAATTATCAATTTTCAGTAGGGAAATTAAAGGAAACATGCTGAAAAGCGAGGTGAAAAAGATCGCGATGAGGAAATGAAACATTATCTCGCCTGTTCACAAATAAAACAACTTTTAAAATATTTATCTCTTTAATTTTGTAGTATCAATTTTTATATACATAAAATAAGCTTTTACAAAAAAAGTTTCTTTTTTTTCTGTCTGCACTTTGGACAATAATTACATGGCAATGTTTATGAGTCTGGTGCACGCATATTGGTTTGACTTTTCATCGGGAAATAAAAAACAGCCGTACATGAAGCTCTTTCTCATAGGTAATTATTCTTACATAGAGTTGAGGTTGTAAAGTTTATGGAAGCACGTCACGCGCCTCTAAGAATGTAACACATCATTTTTGCTGGCAACTAACAAAACTTTCTTCAGTTAATTTAATTGCTAACTTTTACTCCTGGCTTTCGCGCATTAAAATGCAAATTTTGCAGCTCACGTGTGTGTATGCTTAACGCTTTTTATGCTTTTTTAATTTCTTACAACCTCAAAAATTAATTTTTCATAAGGTGAGAAAAAATTTTCTGATAATGCGATAGGAAGCTCTTTTTTATTTTAACATTGTGATTTATTTTCATTTTAAACTAACAAAACTAACAAAACTAAAGAAATTTTACTTAAAAAAGGATAAACATTTAATACAAAAAGATGAAAATTTAATAAAAAAAAAGGGAGAAAAATTGTGATTTTCAGATAAAATGTCTGGAAACATAAGAAGAAATATATTTTCATTGCTGAATAAAAGTCTCGATACGTTGTGTTCAAGTCAAATAGGTGTTTGAAATATGCACTTTATAATACAGTGCTCGAACCAGTGAATCGATCCTATATGTGGTCAGACATCCTATATCACGCATGTAATATGCACGGGCAATATGGGAAATTGTCAAATATATCATTCTGCTTGATATGCAATGTTGCTGATACTCTGTCTAGGACAAATTTCATTCAATTTCCATTTGCGGAAAAAGGATCAAAGAGAGAAGACTTGTAAAAATTGATGTTAAAGTGCTGCTTGTAATGTAAAAATTCAATTTTAATCAAAAAGAAAAACCAAAATCTGCAAAAAAGAAAATATTCGTTAAAAAAATGTTTTTTATTTTGAACTTATTATTATTACGACATTGCTAAAAACTTGAATAAAATTGAATTTAAATTTGACTACAGTGTTGCGAAGTAAATATTATGTTAAATTTATTTATTTGCCGGCTGTTGATCAAATTCAATCAATCAGTCAAATACGTCAAAGCAAAATAATATTAATTAATTCAAATGGACGAAACAGGTGCACTGTGTTATTTCGAGTCATAACATTTATTAGACCGTCAGTACGTGTCACCAAAAATGACGTATTGCTCGTGGAATATTTTAGAATGCAGCCAGACTTTATATTTATACATTTTCATCACATTCCAAATACGATTTCAGTTATTTTATTACTGACAAATTACATTTTACACTGAATAATAACTTCGTTTATAAAAACTTTTTGCACTTCTTCAAATTACAAAAAACAAATCGTATACTTTGTTAAAATGAATTTCTTGTTGTTAAATTTATTTTTGTCTATTAATTTTTAGCAGTGTAACTCTCTTATCGCAGAAACCTAAGCACCTTAAGTTCAAATCCCCATAAAAAACTTAAATTAAAAAAGGACAAAAAATGCTGACACATGCCTCTCCATTAGTCTCGTGCGATAGATCGCGTTATTAAAGTTTTGCCTTTTTCTTGGAGCCTGTCAATATTAATCCCCCTTTCATCGATCTGAGCCCATAAATCTGACATATTAATCCCGACACGGAGTCGCGATCAAAAATTTACAGCCGGTAAATAGCAGGAAACAAGAGGAAAGTCGAAGGTAGAATTAGTCGGACTCCGCCTTCGCGATACATTGCTGCCGAGGGGGCAGAGAAAAAGAGTGCCTTTTGTCGGGGTAATAATCGATAAAGTGCATTCAAATAACGGCGTAGTTGCGGGCTATCCGATAGTCCCATAAAAGTTTAACGCCGGGCCATAAAGCCGTCTGCGCGGGCCAAACTTTCGTCCACATCCGCACGGGCTTCTTTTATCTCGTAAATCGAGCCACTTTCCTCGAGGACTCGATACTCTTTTTTTTCTTTCTTTCTTTCTTTCTTTCTAGTGTCGTTTCACGACGAATAAACGACAGTCTAGAAGGTGAAAAATTTTCGAAACAAGTTTTACATTGGGAGAAAGAAAGGGATTGTACTTTTTAATTTTTACTTGGTTAAGTTTTAATGTGTACTAAATTATAAAAATTTTAAACTGCTAAAAGTTTTTATATTAATTTTTATGCCAGTAAAAGTTTGTTAATTTATTAACTCGATTAAAAATAATTTTATCAAACTTTGGTTAAAAATTGATCGAAATTGAATCAAAATTTCGATCAAAATTTAATCCGAATTTGATTAAAATTAAATCAATTTTTGATCAAACTCTGCTCGATTGTTTTAAATCGAGATTTAGATTTATATTAACATACTGATACTTAAATGTTGAATTTTTCTCGCATTAAAATTGAATGAAAAATTGATTTTATTTTGTTAACAACTTTTTTTGCAAACTAAAATAAAGTCCCAAATTTTTAGATGTTTAAAAAAAAAGTTAATAATCAAAGTATGATCAAATTCTTCGATTACAGCTTGATTCAGTTTGGATTAAATCATTTCTACCCAGAAAATTAGAAACACTTTTCAATTTAATACATTTCGGGTTTTTATTAAAAACTTGTTTATTTGATTTAAGGGTCTGATAATTTTGAAAAGCAATTGTCCCAGATGCTCTTCTGTGTGGACGCCCCCTGCATTTTCGTCAAATTTAAAATTCATTCGACTGGATTATGTAAAACACCGACGTCCGCTGCAAAAATCGATTCAATTATTCAACGTCGAACAAAAATAACGACTGATGTTGACCGAAAAATGTTCACTCGCATGATTTGCGTTGGGAAAGTATTTTAAAAGAGAGGACATATAATAATAATAATAAAAAAAATCGAAAATTGTCTGATTGGTTTTGCATTTTTAATGACTGATTAATGGAATTTTACACAAATTAGTCACTTGTGCGATTCAAATTTAATTTTCAATCATCCAGTTAAAAATGTAAAAATCATTTTAAACTTTGCAAAAATAACAAAAAAAACTAAAACAGTTTTTAGCAGTGTAAGATTTTCGTAATTTCTTTTTGGGTCTAGAATGTTACGTTTTTTTCTTCTTTTAAAATTGCTTTTCCCGAAAACCAGCTTTGTTCAATCAATCGAATTGCTCATTTTAATTCTAAAAACGTCTCTTAAAAAAAAGCTAGCATATACAGTTGGAAATAGGTAAACAACGATAAATCGTCGCTGAGACATCAAGAGAGCTCGACCGGAAAGAACGTGACAAAAGTAAATATACGGCTGTTGTTGTGTGAGACGCGACTGAATCCGCGAGGAAAAGCGAGTCTTAATAAAAATTTGCATATTTAGCGAGAAAAGGGCCAGCAGTGAAATACGGATCTCGCAATCTCTTGTTTTCGTCCCGCGAGATCGCTTTCTTCTCCCTTTTATAAATGTATATATATATATATATATATATATGTATATATGTGAGTGTATCCGGTATCGCTTGATCTGCGATTCGGTTCGACGTTGCGCGGGCGACACGCAATCTGAAAAATTACGTTTTTATTCATGAGGTCCCATCTAATCCGATCGGCGGGCGAAAAAAGCTTGCTCCTGGCATTAGTGCGTCGGACAATTCAATCGCGAGTTCCTTTAAATTCTTCGCGTATATAGTGAAGACATTTTTCAGCGGAAAAAAAAGCAATTTATACAACGGCCTCATTGAAAGTAATGGCTAGGAAATTTAATTCTTTGAGAAAATTACTTTTTTACAGAAAAAAGTCAATTTTTTCCCCTAGAGAAGAAAGTGTTACTTTTTTTACCTAGATTAGAAAATATCACTTTTTTATTGTAGCAAGAAAAAAACTTATTCTCCAGTGAAAAATTAATTTTTTCTTTCTTTGCAGTGAAAAAAAAAATTTTTGTTGCTCTAGTAAAAAAATTATTTTGTGTTGATTTATTAAAAAAAAAAATTAAACTTTTTTTCTTCTATTGAGAAAAATTAAAGGTTTTTCTAACTGAGAAAATCTTTACTTTTCTAGCAGTGCATTACTAAAAGTGCGCGATAAATAAAAAAGGTTGTTTGCAATTCGGTTATAAAATTTACGAGATGAAAAAGGAAAAATTTTTTGACCGCACACAGAACAAGAGAGTGGACTTAAATAAAAAATAAGGGCAGAAAAAAATTAAATCATTTAGCCCAGCGGCGTGTTAAGTTGGTTTTCGCGGACGATAGATGGCGCCGCCGAAAATATATATATGGAAAAAGCTTAATATTTAATGTGACCCGGGATGAATAATTGAATGGCAGCAGGCGGCAACCATTTGTATTGCGCTCGTTACTGTAACTGCAGCCTTTAAAGATTCACACGGTACCTTGACTTTTCCGAGCGAACGCCACCGTTGCAGCTGCCCTTTTTTTCGTGTCGATTTTTGCGAGAAACAACCTCGACTTTAATCGTACGTGACAACTTTGCGTAATTCAGCAGACAAACTTTTCTCCAACTATTGTCCAAAAATTATACAAAAAACACCTTTTTTTATTTATTCCAGAGTGAAAAAGAAATATTTTCTTTCCTAGGGCGAGAAATTATACTTTCTTCCCTGGGAAAAGACTTTTTGTAACTTTTAGAATTTCTTTTATTCTAGGGAGGAAAAGAAATATTTTCTTCCCTGGAGCAAAAAATTATAGCTGAAAAGGGAATTTTTTCAACTATTATTTGGGATTATAAATAATGCAAAATTGTATATATAAAATTTGAGATTTGTAAAAATAAAGTTTTAATTTTTAGATAAAAGGGCTTCTTGTAAATGTGTCTCATACATGCATAAAATGGTTTAAGGTGGCGGCTAACAATCCACGAATTCAGTGCGATTTTAGGCACGCGGCAACGTGAGGAATGCAAAGGAGCAACATCCGTCACAGAGTAGACATTTTGAAAGGAATCGTGGATTCGCGTTAAGACGCGACGTCTGCCGTGTTTTGAGTTCGCTGAGAGAAATAGCAAAAGAGAGAGCGAGCGAGAAAGAGAGAGAGAGTTAAGCCGAGTCGGCGGCTGATTTAATAAAAGCATACCCGCCCGGGGTCCTAATTAATATTAATCCGGACCGCACGTCTCCGGCCATGAAACACAAAGGGCTGCAAGTGCAACTTGCTATTAAGAATAATGACGGTGTCCTGTCTTGTTTCGCGACGCGTTAAACTTCATTTGATTATTGTGCCTTTTGTAGCAGAATTTGCTTGTCCAATTTTAAAAGATGTACAGACATTTCTTTTAAAATAAGTAAGTTTAAGTATAAAACACAAATTTAAAAAAAATCAGTGGTGATTTTATAAAAAATAACAAGCTTTGGGTATAATCTTAAACTTTGTTTAAAAAACCTAAGTTTAAGTAAATAAATTTTCGGTTTTTTAACAAAAACCAAGTTTAACAAGAAACCATAAAAATGTTTCTGAAAATATCAATTACAAAATATTTTACCTTAAATTTCTTTTACAAAAATAAAGTTCAATTATAAATCTTAATTTTCTCACATTCTTAAAACAATTTTTAATTACTTTACTTTTATTTGCGAAAAAAGTAAAGCAGTAAAACTTTTTATGAAAGAATGAAAGTGAAAGCCATAACAGTAACTGTAATATTCACCTATGGCCTTTGCACTGGCGCTTGCTTTTGCCCCCTTAATCCTGTTACTCGGGGGGATAAATATTCTTGCCCGTCTTTGTAAGCGATTATTGAGCCCTTTAAGAATCACAGCAGTGAGATGCGAATCTGCCCTGAGTTATGTTTTTTTTCTCGGGTCAAGCATATTTTGTGCGTGGAAATTTGTCGATGTTTCTCGGATATAATTCTTGTCTATCTAAAAGTGTGTTGCAAATCTCGCTCCCTTTGCGTGCGGATTACACACAAGTGCGTAACGCTTTTAGGGGAAAATCGCCCCAAGATTTGCGAGCTCAGATTGTCCTTTACACCCGTCGCACCAAAATCGCGTAGGATTTAGCAGGACGGAAATCAGCGTAAGTGGTGCTCTTTTTCAACGCCAACTTTCACCAGAACGAGACACTTTACAGCTTTAGATTTATATCTTCTTTTTTTTCCAAAAATGCACTAATTTTTATCTTTTTATTTTCATTTAATTAGTTAGTTTTGTCAATTTTGAACTGTTTATTTTAGTTTTACTAGTTAGTTTTGTCAATTTTTATCTTTTTACTTTAGTTTTGTTATTTATTTTTGAACATTTTGTGAGTTTTGTTATTTTTGTTAGTTTGAATGTGTTTTGAATTTTGCAAAGTTGATATAAACACGACTGGGTAAATAGTAAGACAATTCGTCGAGCCACCCTTTTAATCGTCAATTTTCACTGGTAAAGTTTAAGTTTGTGCGCGTTATCTTTTACGTGTGTCTAACCCAGCTGATGCTCCGGCGTAAGTTATCACAACGCGACCGGAAGTTGCAAGTAATTTTGCATCTCGACACTTTGGCTAAGATTCGTCATAACCCGCCGGCAGGTGGTATTTATCATCGCTCGTTACAAGCCATCGAGCCCGCACATTTCCCGGCAAAACATCTGCCAGCATTCGTGTCGTCTTTAATACAATGCCGAAAGCGACAAACCGTGTTACTTATTCGCTTATTAACAAGATCAACACGTGTTTTAATTATTATTATTAAGATTGTAACTGTAAAACTTTTCGTAACAAAAAACTGTAATTTTTTAATCTAATCTTATGGTTACAACAGTAACAAAATTATTTTACAAGTTTTATTGTAAATTTGTTTAACAGTTTTGAGAGATTTCACTGTAAGCCCCAAAATTTACAGTTAAACCTGTCAAAAGTAGCATTAAACATTTGACAGTAAAAATTGTAGTATACAAAATTGTAAGACAAATTTCGGGGGTTAAAAATGTATTGAAATTAAAAAAATAAGTCAATTTTTGCTGGCTGATTCGTAAAAATTACAATTCGTAACTTGATTCGGCACTTAATCACCGGGCGTAAAAATTGTTCGCCGACTAAGTTTAATCTCGTGACCCTTTGGACGTGCGCGTCGGCGTGCGTTAGCGTTCAAATTTTTCAAACTCGTCTCGCGAAAGGGTTTCCTTTTTTTTCTGTTCACAGTCACTAATCGAGTTTCTATAACGCCCCGTAAAACGCATGCGCTTTACGAAGCGGACGATTTTTCATGCCGCCCTTTTGCAAAACCTCTCCGGGCTTATGCCTGGCATAATAAATGGAGTAGGTGCGTAACGCCAACCTACTTTTCAATGCAGGACTAAGAGTCAATAAGTGTCGAGAAATGATCTACGGTTCTACGGGCCGAGTAATAAGTTCGCGTGATAGATTTCCGAGCGTCTTTACTGTTCGTTTAGCTAGGCCTCTTTTTTTGTGAAATAATTTATTTCGATTGGGAAAGAATTTTGTTTCAAACTTAATTATGGACATTTTGTTTATTTTTTTATTAGGCACGATGTGTTTTCTAATTGCAATTTCGATAATTAAAGTCTTCTTGACATTTAACGTGATGGTTGTACACTTGTAAAAAGCTCGCACGGCTGGGTTCATCGCTGATATTAGCAGCGATCGTAAATGTGATATGCACTATGTACATACATTTGTAGATAAACGTGAATGCAATGAAAGGCTGCAGGTTAACTGCACAATGAAATAGACTACGCTAACTGTAATAATCATAAGAGCTTACGGTAATTATATTGAAAGATCAATGGTATAGATCATCTACTTTATTGTGCGGTTTCAAAAATCATTTTCAAATCCTTTGTCTACAAAGGAGGTAATCCATTCATTCACAAGTTTTATTCACTTGAAAATTATTGAACAATTGAATAATTTGTATTTTAAAACAATTTTAGTATTTTAACTGGCATGGATATACTTAACATATGTCCGGATAAGTTTAAAACCGATTTGAATTAATTTGAAACATGTCTGAGTTTGATTAAAATGTGTTTCAATAGGTTTGAAACTTGTTTTAACAGGTTACACACTTGTTTCATTAGGATTTTTATTACTTTAATAGATTAAAACTTATTTTAATATACTGAAAAAACAGGCCCCTGGAATCAAGTGAAATATACTTGAATGAAGTGAAAAATATGATTAATCGTATTGAAATATATCGTATACTTGAATCAAGTATATTCAACTTATTTCAAGTGACACTCTTTTGATTCAAGTGAAAATATGCTTGAGTCACGTATATTTTTGCAACTTTATTATATACTTCCATACAGTGAGAACTTTGTTGTCAATGTAGGTTTAAAAGATGTTTTAAAGTTTAAAATAAACTTAAAAACAAGTATTATTTGATTAAAGTGTCAAAACTGATTGTTTTTCTTGTTTCAATTATTTGTATATGTGAATTGAAACAGAATCTCCGAAATTGTCTTAACCATGAGCGAGTTTGCGAAAGTATGGTAAATTGTATATACATGCAGAGTTGAGTTTAAACAGGTGCATTTATGTGTGCTGAGAATAATGGATAATTTGACTTCACTGAGATATCGTTGCACGGGTATGCGTTGTACCGACGCAGTTAAGACAGCAGAGCGAAATGCTTGCTTTTAATGAATACACTCCCTTTTATGAACGGGAAAAGCCGCAACTTATTTCTCATCGTAAAATTCAGAGCCACGGATTATTAGCAACTTTTTAAGACTTTTTGCTTATAACTAAGAAGACTTTCATCTAAAATCAATAAGTCTTCGTTATTGTGCTTTGAAAGGTAATGGAAAAACATCAAAGATTCTTTTCGTTTTCAATTCTGCCATCAAGATTAGTTCTTTTTTTTATTCTACATACATAAAATATAAGAAGCTTAATTAAAAAGCTCAAAAATCATTTTAACTCCTTCTTCTTGTAATAATCATAATAATAAATTGCATTTAATTGTCCGCTGATTGGTCACACGGAATTCTTAACGAAGCGCTCGGCATATTGCTCTTGTGTTTCATTTTCAATTCAATCGGCTTAGGCAAGTCATCTTGGTAAATTGCAGGAATATTCCTCGGTTAATAATCGAAATCATTTTTAAATTTGTATTCGACTGACGTTCATTATTGAAATGTCTCGGCAGTATAAAGCGATTAAATGCAAGACAAATAGGACAATAAATTTTGTATACATTTGCTGAAAAACAAGAAGTATAAATAATGTATAGATATATATAAATATATATGGCCAGTATTGAGCTGAAATTTGTTCAAAGAAACGCAGGATACGCGAGATGTCTCGTATGATGCGTCCGAACAATGTATTGTCGGCTTTATACCAAGCGTGCATTCAATAGTCCCCAAAGGATAGAGCCGATGAACTGACTCGTTGAGACCCTTGATGCTCGTAAACTATCCGTCTAGCTTTCCCTTTTACCTCTTTTGTCATTCTTGCACACCTTTCTTCGACCGCTGGCCTCTGGCCAGTGCCAAACATTCATATTTTTCCGCATCACCGCGTATATTGTTCGAGAGACTGATCGATCCAAAACGACAAGTGACCTTTTATCCTTCATTTAATATGGCTTTATTTTTTAAAACGTAATTTGCTCGATTTAAAAATACATTTAAAGATGATTTTTTTGGTTGGGATAAGTTTAAAACATGTTAACAAAGTTTGAAAATATATATGGATAGGTGTCAAGTATGTTCGAATAAATTTAGAACTTGTTTTAACAAGTTTGAAATATTCGAATAGGTGCAAACCAAGTTTGGACAGGTTTGAATCATGTTAGAATAGGTTGAAAACATGCTTGAAACTTGTTTGAACAAGTCTGAAATAGTCTAGTAGATTCCAAACATGTTTGAGTAGGTTTGAAGTTGTTTGAAGTAGTTCTAAAACAAGCTTAACTAACATTCTTGAATTTCCATCTCACAAAATCCACAAATTTGACAATTGTTTGCCAATAAGTGTGCGGTCACTTTTGCCCTTAACGAAAATTGACTGATCGACAAAAATAAAACGCAAAATAATGTCTTTTTTCATCGAACTGTCGGATGCAACGTACACAATTGAATAACATCTCAAAGGGATGCACTTACATTGATTTGTTCACAACTGATATTTTAGACTTCCGCTTTAACAACAGACGGCTCGATACATTGACATTCATTCGCAAAGTTCGATCATGTTGGCGAAAAGTGCCGGCAAATTCAATTTCTCGGCGAATCAAATTTTGACGACAAACTTTTTATAGTCTAGTCTCCGTTTTTCTTCGTACAAGTCACTTTTACTTGTTCGTCAACAAAATTTCAATATATATATCTCTTCCAAGTCGACATGTATTTTCATATTTTTATCTTCTAAAGTGACGAAGCAATCAACGATATCTTAATTAGCCAGTAAATAGTTGATCAGATATCCGAGACGGTTTTAACTTTTGCATCATTTAACAGGCTCGGCGTGTTTCGCAAAGAGGCTTTCTGTGTTGGAGATTTGGTTATGCATATTGCAGAGATTTATCTGTCACTCAAAGGCTCACTGTGCATATCTGTTATTAAATTAAATTCTCAAAATTGCTTTAATTTAAAATCGGTTTTCTTCTCTTTTTTTCGCTCTGTACTGTTATATGTCAGTTATGCATTAATTATTTTGCAAGTCAATCAAATAATAAATACGATCAATCTATATTTATTTGCCTGGCTCGATAAACTATTGCCATGTAAAACAGAAGACTGGACGCCGAGTTACGGCAAAGTTACGACGTCATTATGGAAATGGTATATCCGTTGGCATGAGAGTGCTGAAACGAAGTTTGAATACCTTACCTCCAAGAGATATACTTGACAAGGTTTATGTACTCATCTTCAAGAATCTTCGAAGAAGAAGACAAAAAAACAAACAAAATAAGGAAAATAGATTCTTGAACGCTGTCAATTTAATATATAGTCAATTTTGTTGAATTGCTGTACAAAGAAGATTGTTATTCCAAAATAACTTTTCTTAAATAAATTCATCCTTCAGTGATAAACATTTGATAATGCAATAAATCAAAATTTAATTGATTGTATACATTGAAAAAAGTGAGTCATTTTGAGGGTTAGTATATCAAGTTTGGGATTAATGACAGTGATTATCATTTCTATTAACGTCGCATTAATTTCTAATCAACAACTGTCACCATTTAGTTGTAAAGCCCAG
>JABFPM010001901.1:0-18357 GCA_022817325.1 Idris sp. 1 HC-2018
GTCACTTTAAATACATTACATGAAAAATTTCTTTTTCTTTCACATCCTTACCTATCGTTAGGATGATTTAAATCAGCTTCAGCTTTACGTTTTCTAGGCATTTTTAATTTTGCAGGCAAAAATTAATAATTTATAAAATTAAAATATTATTGTCAACAAAATAACCTTTCGTTATAATGATCTGTCAATTTGCAATAAGCGCCAATTTTAACCACATAGATACGGCCCTGCATTTCTGTCAAATTTAAACTTACACATTTAAATATTTACTGACACATTGAAACAAAGCATTGTGATTGGTGGAACTAATAAATATCCTCACGGATAGACGATTCGTAATTTTGTACAACGAATAGGTTAATTTGAATTTTATACAATTTGTAGTAATTGTAAAATTTATAAAAAAAATTGTGCTAATATTAAAACCTTAAATTTTACAAGCGTTAATCGTAACAGTTATAAATTAAAAATAAAAAATTTGTAATAAATTAAATGTTAAAAATTGCCGTTGATAGGGAACTAATAAAATTGTTTTTTTCTATTCGAATTTTTTTGGGCCTTTTAATAATTAAAATTATTTAACGTTTCGGAATTATTTATTCCCTTTTCAAAACTAGAAGTCGATTAAAAAAGAACAATTAGTTATACAAAATTATTAATTAAATAAATACATTTATGTAAGTTACAATATTAAAATACCTGAATGTTTTTTTCTATTTTATTTTACGTTTCGAAATTTTATATTTCCTCTTCAGAAAAGTCATTTATCCGTTTTTTAATATCAAGTTTATCTAACACGAATCAATGACAAAAATTTTTTCACATTTATTTGTTAAACAAATTTTTTTTATTAGATTGAATGTAAACTTGATATTAAAAAACGGTTAATTGACTTTTCTGAAGAGGAAATATAAAATTTCGAATACAATAGAAAAAAACAGTTTTATTTGTTTCCCATCAAAGGCAGTTTTTAACATTTAATTTATTATTCAAATATTGAGGAACATTATTGGTTACGAATATTTTGAAAATTTTGTAAATTTTATGCACGATGTTAATTTAATTGTTATAAATAATTTCTAACAGCATTAAATTATTTAATTAAACTAATACTTTTTAAATATTAACAATTTTAACATTTATTATAACAAAATCTCAAAACATAAATATTAATCTTTGAAAAAAAAAATCATTAAAAATAATAAATGATTTATATTATTTAAAAAATAACATTAAGAGGATATAAAAGTTCTATGTTCACGGAGTTAGAGATTTTTTTAAATAAAATTATCAATTTTGTGAATGAAGTAAGAATTGTATATTCAATCGAATCTTTGATGTTAGGAGAATCATTTTTTTAACAATATATCAAATTAAATATAAATTGCCGGCTTAAATAGAAACCTCCTTTTGTTTATAATTTCAAAAACGCGGCCTCTATTTTCTAGCGCATTTCTTTATAAAAACTGATTTTCAATAGCTTAAATGACTTTGTAAGTGAGAAAATTGAATGATTTCTTTTTGGAGTAATACTTTATTTAGTATTAACAATAATCATTTAAAAACTGCAATGTCGGTATTTGACATTCTCTTAAATGGTTTCATAGCTCAAGATTTGAAGATGCAACTCCGATGTTACTATCAAAATATTGTTCATTATAATTTTTAAAGGTTTTCAGTATATCTAATGGTAAAAAAGAATTCTGCTTAAAATGGTAATAAGACTCGCAAGTTTCAACAGATACTGATCCATATTTTTTTATATAACGGAAACTGGAGACTTTTAGAGAGAATTTTGTATATTTATGGAGCCTTTGGCACCGACTCTAATTTTTCTAATGTTTCTAACAAAACTGAGCCATGAAGAGAATTTAGTCTTGAGCGATGCAGCCTTGACTTGGCGCTGATTCAGAGCTTGAACATTTACATGTAAACTAGTCTTTTTCTTGTAAATGTAAATCAGGCTTTACCAGCTTGTCACAGTCAATCAACTAACTTCCAGGTACTACACACTACAGCTGTTTTGTTATATGAGTTGATTTTAATGTTTTAGTTGAAATTTTAATTTGGTTTTAACAATAGGAAATTGCTTAAATTAAGATGTATCTGAATTTAACTTTTTTGTAAAGCAAAAAAAAAAAGATAATGGCACCTCCCCCCGTTGTCACCGGTATTTCACCTAAAGAAGGACCACCAGGAACAAGGATTACTGTACGTGGAGAGTTCCTTGGACTCAAGGCACAAGATCTTATTGGTAATTATATTGCATAATTTTAACTTTATTGTTATTTCATAGTTTTAAAATCAGGATGAATGTGATTATTATTAAAAATGAGGTAATTGTAACATAGCTTAAATATTGATAATAAAACCCTGAGATTAATCATTTTGTTACGTGTTTAATTTTCAGTGTTTTATTATTGTAAAAAAATAGTAACAGTTGCTTTTTCGCAATATATTCAGATAAAAATAAACTTCTACATATTTTTAAACCATAAATACACAATATTATGAAATGAATAAATTATTTTTATCTAATTTTTACTAGTCAAATAAAACGATTTCCAAATTTACTTCAAAAAAATCGAATTTTAGATCTGAAGAAATTCAGTATCCTAAATGGTTCTACTGTAGCAAAAAACTAATACAAACTTACTTTTTATAGACAAATTGCATAGAAAAAATAAGTTTTTATGATTTTTTGCGACAGTGGGGCCATCTAGGAAACAAACTAATAATATCACATTTTAGCATTTTTCGAGGAGAACAACTTTTATTTACAACCTTTTTTCCCTGAAAGGTAAATTTTCAAATTAATTGGGGTGGACGGATGGTTTGAGACATTCTGTATAATACTGTATCAAAATGTTATCATACAAAAACTGTTTCGAAAAAATTGTATTTAAACATTCTTTCAAGGCTTAAAACTACCCTAATGACCATTATAAAGTAAAAAATTTATTCAAAATATACATAAATCTGAGTCGTCAAATGTTGTACTAGTTGTGTAAAATGTATACAAATAATTTGTTAAAAAGATTTTATACAAAATTTATTGATGAAATTATTAAATTAAGTTAATTGTGTGTACAAATTATCATCTCTTGTCTGACAACAAAATGGATATTAAAAAAAACTATTGTCAAAATTATTTCCCTTTAAAAATAAAGTTATTAAATTCAAAATATTGTTATTTAATTTGAAAAAATATAGAATTTTATGACTTGCTTTATTTATTAAATAATTCACTAACAAATTTGGTACAATTTGTTCACAATAAAAAAATAAATACTAATAAAAGAATGACAAAATAAATACCTTGATGAATAAAAATTTATTGTATGAAGCAATTAATAATGAATATAATTCTATTCTAAAATTTTATCTTATATTTAAACCCATAAAATCTACACTCACTTATTAATACTAAAAAGCATTATTAACTATTAAAAATCTTTTCTTGTAAAAAAATATTCTTATACGCGTTGTTTACATATTTATAGTTCAAAATTTAGTTTATAGTTCAAATTACTTGGCTTATAATACAAACTTTATTTATATTTTTGGATTATATGAATAAAATGCTTAAAAATAATAAAGCCAAAAATTTTCATAAAAAACAAATTATATTTATTAAGAATTTAAACCATTTAACGACTCGTATTTATGAAAATATTGGATACAATTTTGTATAAAATAACTGAATAAATTTTTATGAATATTTACAATTAGGATAGTTAGTAATATTCAGCAAAATATCGATTTTCGTATTATTAATTTAAATCATTATTTATTGATCTTAATTTTTTTTATTGATTTTTCACTATCTGCATTTAGTTATATATAAATATTATAAGACAATCACTATTAGTTACTCAACATAATTAAATTTTTGGATTTACTGTTACACAAAAAAGGACAAATTATTATTGTTAATCATATTGTTTTAGGGGTAAAGATTTGTGGCTGTGACTGTACTTTATCAGCGGAATGGAAATCACAAAATAAAATAGTTGTCAGATCAGGACCCTGTAAAGGACGAGGGGATATAATTGTGACCACTCGAAGTGGGGGTCAAGGAACATCGACAGTACAGTTTAGAGGCTACCATGAAACCATAGGTCCCATGAAGGAATCAGCTGTTTGGATTGAAGAAGCACCTATGCAAAGTTTTGTTTTTGGAAGACGTGCATTATCTCCAACAAATTATCAGCAGGAAGACCCTTTAGGGTTAAGCGTTGAAGGAAATGAGTATATAAAACATTAAACTATTACCTGGATTATTTATTTTTTATATGTCATTAATAAAATATTAAAAAAAACTTAGTATTAATAAATAAATTGTAAATGTTTAGCAAAAAATTTCCAGAGGATGACCTCGTCGAACTGTTTGGAGATGGAAGTGGAGAGCTGACGAGTGAAAAATTTCATCCAGGATGGTTTTTATTACAACATCATCATGTAACTACGTTAGATGACTTGAAAGCTGGTTTAGCATATCTAAGACGTAAAGTTCATTCTCAAAAAGAAGGCCAACTTTCTTTTTTAAAGGTATTTTTCACTGATTTATTAACTCATTAATGCTGGATATTTGGTTAACCAAAAAATAAAATAAAATAAATCAATAAATATAACAATAACATGTGAAAATAATTTAAAAATAATATAATAATTTTTATCCAATTGCGCGTCAAAAATCATTAAATTGTACCTAATAAACTGTACACGTAAGGCAAGTTAGCGAAACAACTTTGAAACTTTAAAAATTAACAACAAAAACAAGTAGTAATTTTTTTGCTAAAAATTTGAGTAATGAAAAGAATTGTAGTGTACTTTTTCTTTTTTTATGTAAATTTAGTGAAACATACTATACAAGAAATAATTAATTATTTTTTGAAATAATGATAATTTAAACATTTTCTTAAGTAAAAACAATTATTACAAATTAGTTATAACCTCAAATGAAAGAAATATTGCTTTTATAAACAATTAAATAAAGTGTTAAGAAACAGAGTATAGGTATATTATAGCTTAAATAACAGCGGCATGGGCCATGAAAGGCAAAAATAAATTATTTTTTTAATCGAATTGATATATATATATATAATTTTTTTTTATTTTACCGAAAATGATATTTTCTATGAATGTTAAAGCAACTCAGTTTACAATGTCAAGCAATAATTGATTGTTAACATAATTTTTATGAATTTTGCTTATTATCATTGCTAATTTTAATAATGATCTTCAATTGCAATAATTAAAAACAAATTTAAACTGAAAATAATTTGAAGATAAATTGTGTTAAATATATTTAATAAAATCGAATACGCTTAGAAAATTCGAACCCAAAGATTCTCAAAACAAACTGGTAAATAATGTTGAAGCAAAACAGCAATTCTGAAAGTGAACGGTTCATAAACCTTTTTTTCAACAATTCTGTATCCTAAAGTCAAAACTTTTTATGAGAATTAGTTTGTATTTAATTAACTAAATAGGATTTAAAATACAAATTTACAGCCTTACTCCGGATAATTATTTTATTATTATTGTTTTTTTAGTTTTAAATATAATTTTGAAAAACATTCAGAAGATTTTGATTGATTCGATGAATCCCTGACCGGACTAAATCCGTTAAACTAAATCATTGCGCTTAATTTTTAATTTAATTTTTTTTCTTTATGTCTGTAAGGTCCTTTAATTATTAATAGTCTTCAATTATATACTTAAAATATTGAAAATTTTGAATATTTTAAGAACTAGTTTCTTGACTCTATTTGAATATGCCAGTAAGAGAGATCAATAAACTTTTCGAAAATGTTCGTGAGAGTAAAAAGTTTCTTATTAATTAATTTAAAGTACAGAAAATTAAAGTCCTATTTCATTTTACATTAGTTCAAATTATTAGACACAATCTTTCAGACACTCGAATTTGAGAAAGTAAACAAAAGAGTCATTTTTCTACCTGAATAAGAACTGACATGTTCCTAATCATAAAAAAAAGTATTCATCTAAAGTCAACAATGACGCAAAATTTGCTCTGTAGTAGAATATATGATTTTATTTCAATCCTTTCTTAAAACAAATTATTGATTTAAATTAAAATTTCATTATTGTATCAATTATATAAAATATTAAAATACTTTTTTTTATAATGTAGCTGTTTAGATTATGAACGTATTTGAATTGAATAAGTATAAAAAATATATATATCATTAAACAATTTTAACATAAAATAAATATATAAAGTGGATATATAGTAAACAAAACCCGAAATGTATTATTTTTGTATAAATATAACAATGATAATAGTAATATGTTATTTTACATATTTGTTTTTATTTACAAAACTGAAAACAGTAAAGCGACAAAAATGGCGATTTAGCGGTTTTAGGGTGGCAGCAAAGTCTGACGGTTCTAGTGTTAAAAAAAAAAAATTATGTCGAAAATTATAATACACACAAAAATGTTTCAGAGATATTTAACAATTTGAATCGTAAAGTATATTTCAATTTTACAGCATGAAATAATGTAATTTGTACACAAATTAACCCATTTCTTGCCGTTGATGCGTTTATGCGTCATTACAAAAAGTTTTCATTGATTAAAATCTTTTAAAAATAAACGTGACATTACATTTATAATTATATGAACTAATACTAGAATAGTTGAATAATTCATTTGTGTAAAGTTTAATACGAAAAATATAATTTGATTAAAAAATAATAATGAAATTGGCCGTTCTACGGAAGAACTGCTTGGCAAAAATGGGTTAAATTACAGTTCGAAGGATCTTGATAATTTGGAATCACAAATAAAGCTATTTCTTTTTTAAATTTTTTTTGTTTAATTCAATTAAAAATAAATTTAAGTAAATAATTGAATACTTATAGCAATAAATAATTTGTACAATTATAATAATATATCGTGATAAAATAAATATAAAATCCATCATTTTCGTCGTCATTCTTTTTTTAGTAGAAACTTGACTAAAAGTTTTGAAGTAAAACTTTTGTCCACGATTTCTCTGACGTAAAACATTTACAATTAAAATAGAAACTTTATCAATGATTTTTTTTAACAAAGTATCTTTAAAGAATTTAAAGAATCAATCTATATATGTATAAATTGTTTTAGAAATTTGACTAAGTACTTTTTACAATGATTTTTGACGTAAAACTTTTTTCCACATGTTTTGACATAAATTCTAGTAGTATATAATCTGAATTCAGTAAAAATAGCTAAATGTGCTGAAAAGTTTTAAAGGCAACAAAAAGGGTTTAAATTCATAATATCACAATTTTTTAACATTTTAAATCAAATAGTCACACAAACATTTAATTTACGAACATTAGGAGCTATAACATTTTTCAGACATTAATTCAGTATATTCAGTGGTATATGTTAAAAATTAATTTTTAACTTTTTTTTGAACAAAAGTTATTTTAACTTTTCCAATACCTTGTATATTTTAATAAAATTAAACATGTTTACATTCTGAATATTTATTAATATAAGAAATTTTGTTTCCAAAATATTTTAATGATATGTTATTTTAAATCATGGTTATAGCAAATAAATAAAAACATCTTTTTACTAAGTAAAATACATCCATTCCTTCTTCAGCATATCTGGAACATTTTTTTAATTTGAGGACTTATTTTTGATGGTTTGAGGGGAAGTTAGAGTAAACAAAACTTATAAGCTTTATCATTATTGAAGTTTAATAAATTTATGAATTAGTTCATACTCATATTACTCACCGTTTTATATAAATAAATATGTACGTTATTATTATTACTCTTTTAATGTGAATTTTGAATCAATTGACTATAAATAAAGTATTATAAAATAGAAAAGATTCTTTATTTCATTCTGATTTTCTTGTTTAAAAAAATTAAAATTGATTGATTGATAATTAGCTTTTTAACTAATTTTTGTAAAAAAAAGTAACTTTAACCTTTTTTTAAGTAAATTTTAACTTTTTGAAACTACCCCTAAATTCATAAGTTATTAACTTATCATTGTTAATATTAACCTTTTTGATGTATCAATTTCATTTTCGTTTTTAATAATTAAGAGCTAACTAACAGTGTTCAAAATTTCATTTTATACAATATTTTATATTAGTATATTATAAAATGCTGCAGTAAAAATTTTACATACTATTCCACATACTTTAACTGAAATATAGAATTTTTTTCAAGTTTCAGTAAAACTAAAATTTAGTTTGCAAAAATATTACATGAATTGAGCCAAAAAAAAATTGTGTGATTTTCATGGATGCCAGCGACTCACTTTTCTCACTTTTAGCTACTATTTTTCAATCATGCCCACTTTTCTCACTTTTTACAAAAAAACTCACTTTTCTCACTATTCTTTACATTTTTACTTTGTTTTTTTTAATGATTTTTTTAAGTTTTTTGTTTCAATATTTAACATTTTACACCTCAAAGTTTGATTTCAAGTTAAATAGATGAGTTATACTTTGGGAAGAACCAAATTAAATTATTTATTAAGTGAGGCATTAGGACTTTGGTTTTGGAACATGCTTATATCTGACATCGATGGCGGCTTTTACACATTATTATATGATGAAACCACAAATGATGCTTCCAAAAAAGAATTGCAAGTTTACTAAAGATTCTGGTCGAAATCAAAAGATGAAGTCAGCATACTATTTGAAAACATTTTGTATGGGTTATGCTAAAGAAGTACAGATTTGTGCTAAGCTTGTCGAGGCTGTTAATGACGCTGGTCTCTCATTGTCTAAATTGTTTATGTTGGCTAGTGATGGGTCAAATATAAGTAAAACTGTTTTCAAATTAGTAAACGAACAAAATTCGACAACTACGAGAAAGAACTTGTTGATATTGGATCTTGTAATATACACATTGTACACAACAGTTTTTTGAAAGGCTTGGAGCCTTTTGGCATGGATGTACACAATTTTTTAAAGTTTTCTATTTTTGTTTACAATCATCCAGAAAGGCAAGGAGATTTTGAAGAAATTCAAAAGAATTTGAAATTACCTCCACATCTTAAAATCATAAAACGTGTAAAAACTTGATGGCTGACTTTGGAACCTGCTGCACAACGACTTCTTGAACAATGGCCTGCTCTTGGCAAATATTTTTTAGAATTTCTTTGCGAAAATGAATCAAACACAGCATTATCAAGAAATTGTGGCACTGCTCCGAAAAAAACAAATCCTCGCTGAAATGCATTTTATCATTAACAGTGCAGACATTTTTAGATCTTTTTCAGCTCTTTTTTAAAAACAAGAGCCACTGATTCACATTTTGTACGTAGAGCTTCGAAACATTATTATTGTTATAGCTGGGAGGATATGTAAGCCGGACATTTCAAAAAATTTCGACAAAAACATTTATGATCCTTTCAATACAGAAAATTTGATGACGAACAAAGATTTTTTACAGACATTATCTGACGAAGTAAAAAAAGTATTCGTAGAACGTAAAATGAATGAAAAAGCAGAATTATCTTTTAGTCAAGGAGTACATAGAATATCTTGCTCTCCTAAAAAGGAGAGGTGCTACCCAGGCCTGCTTTGCAGCTTGTCCATACGCGACATCAAGATGTTCCGATGCTAGAAATATATCCACCACCCAGTTAGTCACCACCAAGGAATCCATGGTAAACGGAGGCTCACTTTGCTACATCACGGCTTATGAGTGCGTCCCTTTATGTAAGTTCATAGTTCAGTCACTGATATATCATGATGTACCTACGAGGCGCCACGCATAGGCGGAGCTCTGTTACACCCTGTAATAACACATCTTCGTATAGGTCTCAGCAAATTAACGCAATTTAGCCTATGCCCTAGCCCACAGGACACATTACAGGGGGGTCGGAAAGGGACAGCAATAGATACTGAAGGAATAGCACTCTATACTGTTCCCGACAGCAAAGACGCAGAAAAAAGCATCCTATTGTCCACCCTGTTCATTAGATCCAAGATCTAATGTAACGTAAGGTCCAGAGCCTTCCTTACGAAAATCTACCTGGACCTCTATAGAGGCACAGGCAGAAAAAACAATTTTCTGCAATAGCCCTCTGCAATTTGGCCGAACACGATGCCTCTCGGCCTGTGATCGTTGCCTACCGAGTATGACGGAGACGTAAGCAGATTTAAGCATATGAAAGGGCGAGTAATTATCGATATTCCAATTCAAAAAGTGTTCAATCCCTATTACTCGGGTGAATTTCGAGCGCCCTCTCTTGAACTCGACAGTCAAGGAGTACAGGAGCATTTATTAGAAGTTGGAAAATATTTATTTTCCAAAATACAGTTAACAAGAAAATCATTAAGAGTATTTAGATGTCTCCAGCCAAACAAAATTATTGATTATAGTAGTGCCAACATTAAAAAAATTGCTAGTCTTTTGCCAATAAAAGATGTTAATCAAGAACGTTTAGCTGAACGAATGGCGTCTTTTACAGACAGATTTACGATTAAAGGAACCTTCTCAAACGACTAGAGTTGACCACTTTTGGGCACCAATTTTAAAAGAAAAAACCTTGAACGCTCGATTAAATGTTAAAAGTGGACTGTCAATATTTTCTAATAAAATTGAAAATGTTCCAATAACTATTAATTAGTTAAAGTCTGCTCGAGTAGCGTATCAATTACATCAAGAGTACAAAGCTGAACAACTTAGACAAAAAAAAGCGAAAATCCACGAGAAAGAAGCTGAAGAAAAAGAAAAACAACGATTGAAAGAAACAAAAAAGTGTAGTGACTCGAAAAAAAAAGATCTTGAGCAAAAATTGAAAGAATCAAAAACCCTTGAAAAAGAAGATAGCGCACTTCTAGATAACATGCTTGAGGAGACCAACGAAAGATTAGAAGTGGCAGTCAAAAATAAAAATCACCAATAAATTAAAATAGCTCAAGCAATGCTCGAAACCGTCACCAAATTAAGACTAAAATAAAGAGAATCTGCCACAAAAACTAGAAGTCGTGAGTCTTCGATAATCAAAAGAAGATCAAGTTTAATAACATTCTTCGATTCAAAAAAACGAAAAAAAGTTTGACTTTTAGATTCCAAACATGTTGTATTTATTTATTTATTTAATTCATTTTATTTATCAGATAAGATAAACCTTTCTCACGTATAAGAATTTGGGTCGATTGTACAGAAAATGTATTAAATTAGAAGAAATCTGACACACGGATTTCGTATATTTTTGTTGATAGCAAAGTTATAAAAAAAACTTAAAAAGTACACACATTTTATCGATTTTTACACAACTTCACCCTTTATCTGAACAAGGTTATCCCTACTCACTGCACACATACAAACTATTGCCCCTTCCAATGTTTTTTAAATGGAAACACTAACACGCTGATACTTTTTGTAAGGTTTTTCACCCATAAACAATTCGTAATGCATTACAGTTAAACGGTTAATATCACATAACAGTAGCTAACTTTTTTATTAATTAATCTATTAAAATTCCGTCTGACAATCTGTATTTTAATTACGAGTAGTTTAAAGAAAATTGAAAATCGGATAAAAATTAATATCCCAGAAACATTTTGAAAATTGGTTATTTTTCATTGTTTATTAACAATGAAATTAATCATTCATTCAAATACAGGTCATTGTTAATGAGATGAAATCTACCATACTAAAAAAGTAAGCATATAGACTAAAAACAACGATTTTAGCCACTTGTGTATTGTGTCCCCGTAAAAGATTAAACAATGACTAAAAATAGATTGTACATTTTATTTGTATAGAATAATTTTAAATTTCTATAATATTTTAAATACAAATTTCAGGCTAATGTAGGATCTGTTATGGAGCAACTAGAAACAGTTATGTTTCTTAAGGAACAATTTGAAGCTGATGTTAAAAAGTATGGGCAAAATCCAATGGTAAAACTAGAAAGTGCCATAAGGGAATCAATGACAGAAGCTAATAAACTGTTTGATGATGTACTGGCTAGACGAGATAGGGCAGATGCTACTCGAAACGCTCTGTCGGTCATGCAAAGATATAGATTTTTATTCTGTATGCCTATTAACATTGATAAGAATATTAAGCGTGGTAACTATGATCTAATAATTAATGATTATACAAGGGTTAAAAATTTATTTAAACATACCGAGGTGAAAGTATTTAAACAAGTTCTTGAAGAAATTGAAAATAGAATAGAACGACTAAGAGAAATATTAAGAAAAAAATTGGAGGAGACACCTGTCACTTTGGAAGAACAAAAAAAAATTATTAGAAATCTCATTATGTTAGAAGCTGGCGGTGACCCGGCATGGGATGCCATCGGTAAAAATTACTATATTAATCGATTAATAAAATCTGTGATGACGAGCCATAACCATTTAAGTGACGAAAAATTAAAAAATGAGTTAATCTGACAGAAATGTTTTTTTCAAGCCCCATATCATCAGTATATCCTCTTAATTCAAATAAGTAAAATTTCACTTATTGTACGTGCATCTGCACTTATTCAATGTGTCCATAGCCGTCCACGTACAATAAGTGAATATTTACTTATTTAATAAGTGAATTTGACTTTTTGAAAAAGTAGTTTTTAAATTGTTTTTTAAATATTGCGATTGTCAAAGAATGAAGGAAAGTGGAATGGAAGAAAAGGAATACGGGTTGTGATACAATTTTTAAAATGGTACCACTCCCACATTTGTGTTTCTTGCCAAGAAAACCACGAAAACCTTGACAAAGTGGCCGGCAACGAGAATCGAACTACTCGCTCCCTCCCAAATACGAGTCAGAAACTATGCACACTATACCATAATCGCTCAATAATATTAAATGTAATAATGTTATACAAATATAATTTTTTTTTCACTTTTTGAAAAGTGAAATTCACTCAACAAAAAGTAAAATGTTAACTTTTTCATGAGATAAAAATAAGTTCACTTACAAAAAAGTTAATTTTCCACTTATTCAACGTGAAAATAAATTATTAATAATTGTTAAACTTGATCACTTAAAATATAAGTAAAATTTTCACTTATTCGAATTTAGAGAGTAGTATTGAAATAATTTGATTTACTTCCTTCTTATCTGCGTAAAAATATAAAAACCTAACCAGTTAACTGGAAATCATGTTTTTATTAGTTAACTGGTTATGGCATGTCGTCACAGAAATTATTTTTATGAATTTTAATTGGTATATTTAGACAATTTGCTTAGTTTTATACTTCTCTAATTAACCTACGCAAGGCCTGGCGAAAAAAATTTACGCGGATGGCCGCGTGAGGAAACTATTAGGTCGCCCCATGGCGTTTTTACATGTTAATGCTATTAATTAATATTTTTTCCAATTATTGTCTCTAACAAAGCTGAAAAACAATAATTTATTTATTATTAATACATGATAAATTTTTATTACTTTAACGTGTTATATTTTTAGCCAAATATGAATTGTTTTTTTCTGTATATATTTGATTGTTTATTTAATTATCAATATCATAAAATTAGAAAAAAACAAAACTTTTGTAAATTATTAATTTATATTAATTAAAAAAAGCTAAAATGCGTAAACAAATAAATTATTTTTCATTTCCCTAATATTTTATAATTATTATAATTTTTTATAGTGTAAAATAAATTATTCAAATGCTAAATTTTAATGAATGTTTACGAAATTAGCATTGAATATAAAGAATGTAAAATCCTTAGAAAGTGAAAGTGTGGGGGTGATCTAGTCGCCCCAAAACAATTAATAGTAACTTATTAAATAATCAACTTTTCTTATGTTTAAATACTTTTCTATATTATTTAACTCAAAAAAGTAATTGTATGAAGTAGCAGACTGATTTCATCCACAAATACAGAGGTTTGATTAAAAATATTATTTTTGAGGCGACCTAGTTGACTCGCGCGACCATAATTAAAGTTAAACTAAATAAACAATTGAAACAAAATAAATAAATAAGAAAAAAAATTTCAGTTTCTCATGCATCTTATCTGGGGATAAGTACAAAAGCTTGCATTACTGAATATTTAGACTATGAGTTAGCAAGTGGAGATGATTCAAGTAAAACCAAAAAATCTAAAACACCGAGATATCAAAATGATAAAAATATAGTACCAAATAGGGTTCAGTGCGTGGAAGCAATATGTGACGTAATCACCGATCAATTGCCGGATCTTTGGAAATTAGGACAAAGTTATTTTACAGGACAACTGCATGTTACTATAGACACCGAAAAACAAATACCTTTCAAAGTATAAACAATAAATTTAGCTACAAATTAAATGATTTTCAGCTGATTTATTAATTTTTTGTAGAATTTGGTACTAAACTGTATTCAACAAACAATCGATACAATGAGAATAGCTTGCGGTAGTAATTTAGAAGCATCTTGGTTACTGCACAATTTAAGATGCATTAGACAAATGTATTCATCTTTAATACATGTCGACTTGCTTAGTGACGCATTGGATATTTTTGGAAATTTTATATTTGATTTAAGGTATATATAATTTCTTATATAATTTAATGAAGAATTATTTAATTGAATTATTACTTAAAAATAAGGGATATTAACAATTTTATAATATTTTATATTATAAAATGTTACATATCAGAACAAAAAAGTTATTTATAAACTTTATACTAACTTAAGGGGGGACATCACCTTGGGCGGTAAAAAATTTAACGTTTTCCGTGAAATTTTTTTTGGTATTAGGAATAAAATAAACTGTCCAAATATTTTTTCATATTACAAAGGTATATTTAAAGAATATTTCATTTTTTTAAAGTAAAAATATAGAAAATTGTCGAAGTTATAGTAGCTCGCGCAAGTCGCCTCCAAGATGTTACGCCTCGATGACCACCAGCACTGGGAAGTCCTGAAACATCGGAGAACAATCACGTTTAGAAATTCTGAAACCTTAAGGAAATAGCTAAAACTTACAATAGCGAATTTTCGAAATTTTAAAAAATAACAAAATGGCGGCTATGTTTGAAAAATGTTCATTTTTTCGTTCAAAAAATCTCTACAAAATTTTTAATAAAAAACAGAAAAATGAAACTATCAAAAAATCGTTATGCTAGGTTTTAGACAATTCATTTTTACACAGTTTAAAAACAATAGATAAATCGGTTGAGTAAATCCCAAGAAAAACTGAAGATTAATTTAAAAAATGTTATTTAGAAAAAAAAGTACGGTAAAAAAGAAGTTAAATATTGAAAAAACCGTTTTCCAGAAACATTTTTAAGGGTTTAAAGAACCCAAAAATGCAATAAAAAAAATTTTGATTTCCAGGGTGATGTCCCCCCTTAACCGTAATTTTTACATTTTGGTTCAAAGATTTTTTACACAATATTTGTTTTTACTAACTAAATTATTTTATAGGATGCAATGCTTGTTAGCACTTTTTAAACAAACTGCTAACAACATTTCGGCTTTAAATCGTAAAGAAAATTGGCAAATAGAATACATGGAGCATGATGGACGTGTTACCAAATTAGTAAGTTTTAAGACAATTATTTTTTTTTAATTTTTAGGAATATTTTCTATTAAATTTAATTTTTAGCCTTGTCTATTTGAACAAATGGTTATGGATGTAGCAAACTTAGCTTGTGAAACAGTTGTTGCTTGTGGATCTAGGGAGACAGTTTTATTTGCCAATCCGTCTCAACAACTTTTATACCATAATGCAGTGAAAGCATTATTTACATCATTCGCAAGATGTCAACAACAACTCGCATTTAGTGGAAGCGAAGCTTTGGAGGTTGATGTTTCTACGGTTTCTCAATTAATTGGTTCACCAGTAGGTTATAGGACTAAAGAAAGCAAGCACCATGGGCCCGTAAGTTGAATAATTATTCATTAAGGTGGTTATTTTGGAACAATCATAGTCAAAACACTGTCTTATTAAGAAAAAAAAAATTTTAAATTTCGTATTAAATGTACCTTTAAACTATTCAAAAAAAATTTATTTGAATGTATTAAGGGAATAAAACTAAAAATTATTAGTAAAAGGTTCAATTATTATTTTATTTAAGGGGAGGTGCGACCAAATTATGCAGAAAATCGAAAAAAGTCGTTTAAAATAGTTTTTTATAACAATTTGTTCATTTGAGCGCAACGTTTATTCTGTTGTCCTTGGGTATGAATTATATTTGCATGATAAATTATAACTTAATTATTATAGTAATTAGATATGAAAAAATTCAAAAAATATACTGAAAAAAAGTTGTCAAACTTTAAACGCGATTGTCTTGTAATTTAATTTTCGGTGTTTTTTTGTACATAACTTAATTTTTCTTAGTCAATTTTCAACCGATTTACCTGAAATTTAGCACAGTTATTCTTGATAGCATAATGAAATTTTCTGTAAAACAGATTTTGTTTTCTTTTTTTTTTTTTTTATTATATATATTATATAAAAAAAATAATATTATTTGTTTAAATAAAAATTATATTAGTTTAAATATGAAAAATATGTCAAAATAGTACTAAAATAACTTTTTTTGTGCACCTGCGCGCTCAAACAAGCATAACTTTTTACCAAATCAAAAAATAAAAAATCCGTCTTACAGAAAGTTTTATTATACTATCAAGAATAACTGTTTCAAATTTCAAGAATAAAAATTAACTGAGAAAAACAAAGTTTAATTTACCCTATTTTCAACCCTTATCGTTGGAAAAAAGGGGGTAGGTGAAAATAGGGAGTAGGTTTTGTGGCGATTTCAAGTGATTTTCTTATTCAGCCCATTGACAACTGCAAAATATAACAAAACCCCATGTTATTTTATTCAAAATTGTGAATTTTAGCCGTTTAGGTCATACCTTCCCTTAACGGCAACAGATATTCTCATGAATTTAATCGTATGCGATCAACCAATTAGAATAAGTGTATTTTTCAATACAATTCCGAAAAACATCTAGTAACATTGCAAAATTCCACTGAGATCGATATGAGTTTTTAGAGCAACATAACCTAAAAACTTTTGAAAAATAGGTGCCGAGTTCGGTAAATTCATGTATCACAGCCTTCTTTTCGTTTAATGACAATTAAAATAATATTTTGGTATCTAAAAAAATACTGTGGCAATATCTTAGATTAGTACCGTTTTCTGCTTATCCCCGTGGGAACACAACGTTTGGTGAACGTTTGTCAAATGTACGAATAAACGGTGCACGAAAGTTTGTGTAACGTACACGTAGAAAAATGTACATTAATGGCTGATATGGTCACATTATTGGCTAATGTGACACACATCAGTCAGTAATGTCCGTTACATTGATTATGTCACATCAGCCAGGGATGTGATCAAAATCAGTGACTGATGCGATGACATTAGCCATTGATGTGACGACATGAATATAACTACTTACTTGCTAAATGCACATAATCTCTTTTAAAGTAAACATAAAGATTTGAAATTGTCAAATGACACATAAAAATGAATAGTTTATATAAGTAAAGTTGACATTTTCGTTTTGTGTTGATATAATGAGTTTAAAGCATTACAATTAATTTTATAAATAATAAAAAAATAAAAATGAGAAAATTGTATGAGTTAAACAAGTAATTTATAAAATGTTAATATTATATACAAAAAATGAGTAAATAAACAAAAATTTAATAAAATATAAGAATATAATAATAATATATTAAAAACAAATTAATGACAGTATAATACATTGCAACTGATAATTATACTTTGCATCCATAATCCCGGTAAAGATACTATACTTGATATAAAATTGAATTGATAAAAAAAACATAAATAAGACAACAATTTTGTGTAAAAAAATCTATGTTTACAAATGATACGAACGCTAAGTTTAATATATCATTGGTTAAACATTCAGGTTTTATTTCAACCATGTCTTTAGTTCTAACATAAGCCTGAATATGTTGATCGTACATTTATATTTCTGTAACATCTTTTACGGTAATCAACATTCCTTGAGACTCGGTTTCCAGTAATTTTTGTACGACGAACAAATTATGGATTGTTTCAGACGGAATCATTAAAACAGAGCCAGTTTTTAGAGTGCGCCCATGAAATTCAATTGATATCAATTCTTTTACAGATTTTTCAGTTTTTATCGCAGGTAAAATTGAATAATAAATGTCTAAACTGAAAATATCGTCATCTTGTAAGAATTTAAAATTACCACGTTCAAACAGTTTTTCTTCAAAAACGTCATCACGGAGAAATCGATAACATAGTCGCAATTGCGATTTAATAGCTATACACGGCTGGTTTTAACCAGTTTCAACCCACAATTTTTAAGACATCGGGTTTTTCGACTCGTGTCGATTCTTACATGCCTGAGGAATACTCCTCAAAAATTTGAGCAAAATCGCGTGACGCATACTGAAA
>JABFPM010001902.1:0-18356 GCA_022817325.1 Idris sp. 1 HC-2018
TTATTTCACAATTTATGTTGTTTATGTTGTTTATGTATATTTAACTTTAAGTTATTGATAAATTATTGTACAATTTGTCATATTTTATCAATTCTTAGTGTTAACATATATTTAGTCTTAACGTTGTTTCTTATACATTTAAGTATAATTACATCTAATTATGTACACTTTTATGTACACTTATGTACAATTTTAGCGCAAATACATCACATTGGTAACAGGTATCTATTTGGAGTAGCGTAAATTCAAGACAAATTTCTTTAAGAACTTTACAACAATTACATATTTTTACAGTAATGTTCAGTTTTCAAGATACTGTTTGACATTTATGCAGTAGTTGCTTGATAAATTTGTTAGAAAAAGTAAAGCGAAAGCTAAATGATAGATCCAGAAATGTTTTTTCGTCTCCGTGTAACAGTCTATTCTTCTAGACTACAAGTTCATCTATAACAAGAATGAAAATTTTATAAAGTAACTAATAAGCATAATTTTTTAGTGAACATTTGTTTCAATACATCAGTCAAGTCCCAATCTGGAGCGCTACATTCGGGCGTTACATAGTTGTAGTGGTTTGAGGGCGTATCAGATGAATAGGGTTGGGATGGGATGCTTTGTGCAAAACGAAGGCAGTCGGGGCAGTCGGAGAATGCGACCTTCCGATTGTGAAGCAAAGAGTGCTGTTCATAAAGCTGCAATACAATGCATTTATATCTATATGCCGTAGCTTTTTTTCATTTTCCAGTATACAGGTGTTCTTTTTTATATCCGACAATGTCTCTTAGAAGTTCAAAATGCGTAAGGACTTTTCGAACGAAACTTGCATTCAGAGTTTCGTAGCACAAATCACTATTGGAATTGATTGTATTTGACAAACTAGTTGAATAATTGGATGTGTCTATAGTGATAAAAGAAACGATGATGAAATAGTAATGGAATGAGGGTTGCATGAAAATTGTATCTTGTCATCAAATAATGCTACCTGGCAGATTTCTATTGAGCTGCTTTTTTTAGGCATCTTAAAAGTATTATAAGAAATCAAAGAAATTGAATTAATTTTTATTAAAAATTATTATAATTTAACATTATTAACACCTGTTTTTTAATAAAACTGTTAATTCCAACAATGTTCTACCGCGGAAATTAATGGCTAACCATGTGCACTCATTTATTTATTAATTTAGCTTTTTATGATTAATAACCACCTAATATATACAAATTTCTTTCAATTTATATTAAAATATAATGTAAAATAAGTACAATACTGGTGAAACAATGGAGTAGTATCAATTTTGGTATTTTGCAAAGGTAAATTTTAGTTGAATTTTTGTAATTATAGTGTAACGTAAATGTGAACCTGTTAGTGTTAAAATCATGCGAAATTTGTCCCATTCACACAATAAAAACATCTGGCCTACATTACATCTAAATCAAAAAGGAGATACATTATATTTATATTTAAAAAATACGTTGTAAAGCCGAATACTAAAATCGTAATATCGGTAAACATATCGTTAAATAGTAAAAAAAGATTTTTTTAAGTTATAACATTTATTTTTTACTCTGATGAAGCAATATTATTATGTTCATTATTATAATTTTATTTATTGCATACGGGAAATATACCCATTAAAATAATAATAAAAAGTCAAGTATTACAAAAATTAAATAAAAAATTATTTTGTTATACTTATTATATTTTTCGAAAAGGAGTAGTGAATTGATGCATTTTGATGGATTGTAACTTTTTTTCTCAATCAAAATTAAAATAATTATTAAATTTCTAATTTTTGATCTTTAGCCACAATTTGTCCTCGTTTCTTACTACAATGTATATACATGTTGATTGATGTGTGAATAGAAATTGTAATTTTTTTCTCAATAACACAGACAATCTTACGTCGCAGTTTTTGGTGCTATGACTGTATAACGGTAATTTTGATTGAAATGGCATTTCCTTCCTTGAGTAATATTATGAGGTGAATTTTGTTATGTTTAATTATTGGTATCGATAAATAGTGAAAGTTCATTATTACTGCTCTAACACATCATTTAATTAATTATTTTTCCTCTTTTGCGAGATATAATTCATTTTTTGTTTGAAGTCGCCTTTAGCATTCACGTGCACGCACTCAAAAGTACGGCTTATAATTGTACTCGATTAGTACTATACTATTAATTGTGCAGAAAATTGTAGACTGTTTAATTCTATGTAACTACGCATTCGCATACATACATTCGTTCCGCGGTGACGTATGCCTTATATACCGTATACTTTCAACAAAATTTTTCATGAAAGAATACTAAATATTTTTTAATCCACAAGTGTTTTATTGTTATGTAATTCTTACAATCGCACCATTATGTGAAAGTTATAAACGACACGATGTTCGACACGTGATATAACTTATGTCGCCATCTATAATTTATCAGCATAACACTTAAAACATACGTGATTCAGCTTTGAATGTACACTTACAATATCGAACATCAGCGATTCAAATGTGTACAACTTGTTTGTTGAGTATATTTCAATTGAGAGAAATTACTTATTATGTGTACCGAGTAAACCGTATGCATACAAATTTTAAACGATGCAGAATATATTTATTGCACTATAAATTAAAATATAAAAAGTGTTAAATGTTTAAATAAAATTAAACAAATTTATTAGTTACACATCATTTGACCCTATAAATATATAGGGTCAACATTTTATTTTCTTCTTTACATCGGTAAAACAACTTTGATTTTCAAAAAACAAGGAATTTTAAAAACTCCCTTGGTATATCTATACAGATAATAAAGTGTGGTTTAAAGAATTTTAAATGAATGTTTTCATTCACAAAAATGTAATAGAAAAATTCGCATTTGTAATTTCATCTGCATCTAAAACTTCTTAGATGTTTTTTTTTCAACTTTTAATTAATATTTGAATTTCGAATTCTCGTTAAAAATGAACAGATTATATTACATTTATCAATATGTAGGGTTCAATTAAAACATTCAATAATGTGAATAATACTTTTAATATCATTTCTTCATAATTATAAATAAAAGCAAGTAACCAATAATTTTGTCTTGTATGATACATTAATTTACTATTATTCATCTTATTACTTGAGTACAAATGTTTTAAAAATTATCATTTTTAATTTGAAAAGCATAAACTGCAAGAAAGTTACGTTCTAGCTGCAAATAATTTCATTGATTATTTCAAAATAATCAATTATTTTGAAGAGTATAATTCTATTAAAAATAATTTTTTAATATGAGTCCGAAATTATAGAAAATTATAGAATTATTTTATTTTTATCCCAAAATCAAGTGTTTTTCCACAACACTTAATATTACTATTATTTTCGAATGAAAATCCAATAAATTACAGTATACTTTCAATTTCAGTTGCTAGTGTTCATCTTCACCTGATTATCTACGTCAATTCAAGCTTCATTAATTCTGCTCATGAAAATTTCAGTGAAACACTCTCAATATCTTTTGGTTATCATAATAACGATTTTTACAATGATAATGAAAAACCTGATGAAATCGAAAGGAAAGACGCTTCATCGGAGATTGTATTTAACACTTTGTTTTATTTTCTTCGTGTATGAACACGTGCAGTTGTTTGTTTGGGGATAAAAGAGAAACTGTTCACGTGTAAGAGAGAAAGCATGCTGGAGGGAGGATGCCAGAAGAAGACTAAATGAGCGAAAAAGCATGAGAGAGACTGAGATAGTCCGGCCAAGAAAATACAAGAAACAAGACCTTAACATTACCAAGTCAAATAAGTGCGCACCAGAAAAATGGCGAGAAGAAGTCAAAGAACTCTGGTGGATGGTGCTCCAAACTTAAAGTTGGCTCGATGTTAGAGTCGCCCGGCTCCCTTCATGCCTGATCGCAACTTCAATTTTCCAGGACGCCCGGAATATCTGGCACCTATTCCACGACAGCATTACATCCTGTGTCGAATTTATTTAGCGAGCAACGCCATGAATACATATGGATCTACTTGGTCGAATTTATTGGAGATAAGAGAATCGAGTTGGAATAAACGTTTCAATTTGGAAAAGAAGAAGCGCGCAATTGTTGCTAAATAATGCCATGCTAATGAATGATAATTTTATTTATTTATACCGCTGCTTTTCTTAATTAATAAGCGATTATAAATTATATCGTTTCAGTAATATCACTTTGTATGGCAGTTAAACGTGATCTTTAGAAAAAAATCTGTGCTATCGCGCGCGTCGCATTACAAATAGACATTTTTCTTTACATTCCAATGTCTATTCAACGAAGTATGATTGAAAATATTACTGGCCTTGTTTTTAGTATTCCATGCGCTATTTACACGAAAAAATGTGCTTTATTTATCAACAAATCGTTAAGTTGTTTCTGCTTTCTGCAAAACACGGGAACTGTCGCTATAAGTCGTGTCTTAGTTATAAATCGTTTTTATATTATACCTAGGTTAGACCGTATCTTAGTCTAATTAGAATGATTAAGTGTTAGAAGGATAAAAGGAAAGGGTTTAATATGAATTTGCATATGAATGTCTGACTATTACATCTAGGACAATTTTTAATATTGTTTAGTTTCCTGGGAAAAAATATGGGTCACATCTAATCACACTCAAGAGTAAATGTGTTAATAATGCATATAAGTCTATGATCGCGACTTTTACTCAACTTAATCAGTTAGTGTTAAAACATGTCTGATCAGGTTTCATCGTATGTTTGAGTAAATCCATGTTTAATCAGATATAAGTTATTTAATATTAAACCTATCGTTAAATGCAAAACCTTCATATTTCAATTTATTATTATTTTTGAAAGCTCTCATGAAATGACATTTCTATTACTTTTTTTACACTATAAGGTTGCGCGTTCACGAAGAAAACTAAATTCGATGAATACTTTGAACAAGTAAATACATTTTCTACAATACTTTCTTACATAAAAATTAATTAAATTAGTAATCTTTTTATTTTTGTAATTTATCTAAAATTTGATCACAAAATATATGCAATTTACATATCTAACATAATCTAATACTTATAGTAGACTTTTCTAATATTAATATTAGATTTCATTTTTATAATTAAAATCAGATAGTGTAAATCAATTATGAAATTCATCACCCAGTTTCTAATGCTATAACTATAATAAGTACCAGATAATGCATTGATTTTCAATAATATTTCAGTACACTACTACGCGTATGTACTACGTGTATGGAAAACCGTAGAAAAAACAAATATTTATGAAAACTCACTTTTTTGACATAAGGTTTCTATTTATAAATTTTATCGATAAAAAAATTGTAACATTGCTTCCTATAATTTGTAAAATAAATTCTTAAATTACAGACACGCTGCATATTCAGAAAACATGAATAATCATCTTGTTAATCAATCAATATTTTTGAATTATTGAGTTATATCGTTTATTCAAATTGTTTGTTGGATATTTCTATTTAATTATGTAGTCTTTTAAGTAGCTCATATTATTGAAAAAAAAATTGAAGCGAAAAAATTACTGATATTATAGCAAACTAGAGTTGCTGTTATATTAGTGTACTTCATGGATTTATAAATCAAAAAACGTGACGATGTTCCCAGGATCGGTGTTATTCACGTGGTTGTTTTATGTATAATTGGACATAACATTGAAATTTGTGTTCGATTTCTCTTTTGAATATTATTTGTAATGACAATCTGCAAATTTTAGAGCATTTTATACAATATCTTTAGTTTTACTGAAAGATGTCAGAAGAAATTAAAGTTGTTAGTTTCTAATAAAATAAATTTACAAACGTTAAGCATATATTACAGAAGTCAATAATTTTTTTTCTTGTTATGTATGGGTTTAATAACAACTATTTTATATGTTAGAAATAAATTTCTCAATTATATATTAATTATTGTATTTAACTTATAACATGTAAATACCTTGCGTAACAGATAAAGAAAATGACTAGTAATAGTAGTGAAAGATCGATTAGTTAAGTGTAAAGGTGAAAGTTTTTTTAATTTTTATATTATAAAATATTAATAAGTGTTAATTGGAGTTTTTATCGGTCGTAAAAAAGATATAAATAGCAAAAATAAAGGTACTTTTAGTTACACCTTTTAAAACAATGACTTTTGTACCGATAATAATACTTTTTTTATATAATTTTCAAAAAACATAAAAATACTTACAAATTAAGTTTAATATTTATAACGTAAATGAAAACAAAAACTTAAAAACTTAAATAACAGAGCAATTAAATGCTTACACATAATAATTAATAATTTTAGAAAAAGTTAACTAATCTAAATAAATTAATTTACCTAATCTGAAATTTTTAATTAAATTTGTGGTTGGTCAATTCATAAGCCGTTTGTTTGATTATAATAATTTCGTAGTATTAAATATTAAACCATTTTCAATTTTAAATTATACATTTTTGGGAAGCCTTTTATCCTAAAAACAACTCCAGTGAACAACAAACTATTTCAGTGATGCACTAAATAATATTTTGAAAATGTATAATTTTTGTTAATAAGACCTTTACTGAATCCTCTATATCTTAAAAGTGAAATTTATAATTAACGCTGAAAAGTTATGAGTAATGTGGTTAGAATAATTTATTATAAAGTCAGCTAGTTGATTGATATTAAAAACTTAACATTAAATTATTCCTAGTAAAACGAGTTATATATTGACATTATATTAAAAATGTATGAACAATATATTGACAATATGTTGCACTGAAATGTATCCCATCAACCATATATGGTCAATATATTGATTTCGTATTGATATATGGTCAATATATGATTCTGAAATTAATATATGATTTGTATATGGACAATATATGACTCGTTTTACTAGGGATGATAATTTATTAATTGTGCAGAAGCCCTCCCAATGGAAAAAAAGAAGAATTATTAGCATGTTGTTAATTTTAAACAGAAGAAAAATTTCTTTGATGAAAATATCAATGTTTTCATCTTTGGCCAACCTTCACGCTTTAATAAATTTTCATTAAAAAATAGTGTATAATTCATCGACATCAACAATATATCATAATCATGAAACACAAGAGCTTCTCCAATAAAACTTGCAACGAAATTTATCGAAAAAACTCCGGAGATTACGAAGGAGAAATATCGTTTTTACGATGTACACGTTAATTTACTCCAAAATAAAAGATCGTGTAACATAAAAGAATGCTACTCGAATTGATTAAATGCGTCGCGGCGGCAGCAAAGGAAGAACGACGAAGAAAAAAAAGGCTGGGAAAACACGGAACAAAGAGAATAAGCAAAAGGAAATAGCTCCAGTTTGCACACTCGACGATTCGAGTAATCTCGAACCAAGCGTAGACGTCGTAAAGACGGGCAATCGGTAGGCTGTAAAGGCGTCATAACTCCCGCAGGATAAAAATCCTGGCACACGCTCTCCTGCGTGTTGTTGGGTGGGGGATTACAGCTCGTGCTCCCCACCACCCGAGTCGGGGACTTTTCATGGCTTGCGACACCCTCCTCGACGTTTTCCGCTCCTTGGCCTTAATTAACATCTGACACGAGTCCACTGCCATTCGCCGATCTAACGATCCTGCGGATTTCCATCATTTTTCCTCGCTCGCATTTTATAGTCTGTCAAGCTAACTATCGCCGTGACGGAGAGTTGCAATGATATACGCGACGTATCTGAGCATCGGTGTGTAACTTGTCCTTGCAAATGAATGGCTGCACGTCTTGTATTCTTTTTTTTCTTCTTCTTCTCGTCTTTTTTTCTTTTTTCACGTTTTTTATTATTATTCCAAGTAACTTCTTCATGAGGTTTTTTTTAATCGCTTGTATCACTGTGATGGCCGCGAAACCTCGGTAGAAAAACTTTTAATTACTTTGTGAAGAAGTTTTCTCACGTCCGAGGTTTGATAAAAAAAAACCTCGGACCAAAAAAAAAGACTGATATGGAAAATATTTTTGCCATCGCAATTTTCTCATTTACTTGCTAAAAAATGTCGCGAGTTATTGCCAGACAAAAAAGTTAAAATATTAATATTTTTAAAGCTAATTGTATATATTAACACTTTCTTTCAAAAGCCACTGATTAAAAGAGTAATGTAGTTAAAGTTTGTTTTCGATGCACTTATGGAATATTTAATGCGTCATTTTGAATAATTGTCTTACTATTAAAATGTTAATATTAATATACTCTGGTATTGAAACAGGGGTATCAGTTTTAATAAATAATGAAAGTAAATATGAATTTTATCTGATAGAAATTTAATTAATACATCCGCGGACAATAGCTGAAAACTAATAATATATCATCAAAAGTGCAATAATTTGAACCTTTGAATTTCTCTGTGCGAACTGCTTTATTTAATTAATTCTCCATCAATTGATTTTCATATCAATATTCTTCACATATTTGAAAATCATGTCTGCTCAAGTAAAGCTACCGTAAATTTCTACAATTGCCCTCACGGAATGCTTTCATTATTTACTGCTATTGCATCAAACAACGATCATTATTTTCTCAATCAATCGGGATCTATACACAACCATCGAAAAGGATTAGTATGTTTTGTGCCAAATCAAATACGCGTTACGAATTTAACGAAATTTTCAGTTTTGTATGCATTTAATTGTAGCTTATTTGCGTATATTATTTTACTGCGTATTTTTTTTTATTATTTATATATATATATTATATATATAATATAAATAAAAAAAATATATTAATTTACTTGCGTATAGTATTCGTATTATTTTACTAATGCTTTTTAGGTAATGTCTATTTAAATTTTAATTTTTCCACATTAATTTCAGCAGATATTCTTATTAATTCTACTATTTTTTGTAGATTTCAAATGTCCAATTTAGTATGCCTAATTTCAAGAAATAAATGGCACAAAAATGATTTCCATTGTAAAGTTAACCTATTTTACAGAAGAATTTTAATATGTTTCAAATAATATTTTACCTTTTTTAATTTTTATTTTTTAACACAGAATTCGTTATTTTCGTTGATAGATTTCTCTTCTCATCAAAATTTAACTAGTACATATATATTTTTTTTAATATTTTCGTTCTATTATTATTTCGAGCAATTTATAATAATCTTGTTCCGGATTTCCTACTAAGAGAAATCGTCGTTCTCTAGTTCGGTTTACGTCCCATCATCAACCGATAATTGTATTCTACGCTCGTGCTCGCTACAGCATACGCGTGTGCAGAGATAACTTGAGGCAATTTCCTATCTTTGTTGGGCAAGTTTCAGAAATAAAAAATCGTATTGAAGCGAAATAAACGCGTGGTCTTATGCAATTAGTTTTATGAGTAAGTACGGGATAGGTGCTACCACGGCATTCAAGTTACACTAAGTCGATGTTTTAGTGCTTTCGAGTCGTAATCAACGGGAGGAATTCGACACAAGACCAACAAAACTTTCGCTAAATCGGCTTTTAAAGAGGGTTTCGTGTTCTATTAGCACGATCGACGCAGAAAAAAAAGAGTCTCGTGTCAACACGCTTTTTACGCTTCGTTAGCTATTCATTGATTTTATCTAACTCACAGCTCCTCTTTTTTCCAATTTACGGCGTTTCAACCGAACTGCAACCAAGCTAACACAAATTTATGTCCTTTTTTACATGCAACAAAGAACGTTTTCTTTTTTTTTTCTCAGCATTCATTGTGTTTTCAAAGAACTTAGAGAAAATCTATCATGAAAATGTAAATACAATTTGCTTGCGAAAAAAAAGTTAACGACAAAATTTGGTTAGTACAACTATTGACCACAATATTCGGTTTAGCAATATTCACCGATCGGCGCATTTCCTTTTTATCGTTTACTTTGACAGTGCAAAACCACAAAATTTACATACAAATACGCACGATCCTTAACATCTGCATTGTTATTGTCGATCGTAAATCAGATGAATAATAAACCAATTTTATAAAGAGAATTGTAGGTAATCCTGAGTCGCTCAATTAGTCGTTTGTGGAATAAATAGCGACTCGTGACTTTCGCAATGCAGAGATCTAATTGTGTTGAGCTTCTTGTCTTAAGTGATAGATTCAACGAAGACTCGAGGCCAATGGTGCATTATATCATTGCTTTCATAATGCTTTAGTTTCCATTTCGAATCTTCTTGTTTCTCTCAATTATTCATTCTCAATTTTCATTTTTCTGATTAACTGGCACAAACATATTAATCTAATCAAAATTATAGCAATGACGAATGGGTTAAAAATTTATTATTATACATTTTGTCATCTATAAACACAAATAACAGTTAAATAAAATTTTTAATTAATAATTAAAAATAAAGTAAACATATATATTATACTTTTGCTTTTTGTTATAATTTGTTATTATTATTTTTTTTTCTTTAATAAAATTAGATTTAATTTGAATTTCATCGAATAATCTTTTTTGTCGATAAATTGGCTACAAAGCTCTATATAAAGTTATCTATAGCAAAACATTCGATAAGTGATCGACATTTATAATTTTAATTTCAATTCAGTCGAAGTGCTGATGGATTCTGCCACTCAAAAGTTAATATTCACTTGTCAATTATGAACCTAATTTTAATTATCACAGTAATAAAAGCTTCATGCTATGATTTCTCAAACTTCTAAAATTCAATATAAAGCACACATACAATTTTCATGATTTTCTATAAAAATTAAAATCAGATTCATTTAAATACTTAAAGTTAGATAGATACAATTATATACACGCATCTTTTTAATTTCTATACATTTGTATCTTGGTGCAATTAAAGTTTAGAATAATAACTATGTAATATAATAATTTTAATAAAGGAAATTAATTTGCAATAAAACTATAATTAAATGTAATGTTTTTACACTTTTTTATTAATGAGTAAAGAGAATTATTTATATCAAAATAACCGCAAATATTTATTCTAAAATTGGTTCTAAAACTGTTTTATTAAAATGTTATTTTTTTGCTTCTTCCTGCTTGTAAGAGCATCGTCGATATGTTTACGATTGTTCTTGGCGCGGTTTCTTCGGTACTCGGTTATCACCGGTAGTCGATATGTATTATCTCTGAAACCGCTTGGCTCGCATTGCTCGTGAGAAAGTTTACGTTTTGATTAGATATCTTACGACATTTGATGTCTTCTTTTAAATTGAAATTCGCGAAAACAGAGAGATAAGTGGAAATAAATGATCCAATAAGTTAGAATATTTTTCATTTCTTTTCTTAACATATGAATACAGAAATTATATTTCTCCACAATATCAACGGTATTTTTATTTTTCTTTCAACATTTTTCGCCACTAATAGTCTCATCAGGAAGTTGTTTTCGTACAATTTAAGAACAAAATTTACTTTCACTAGAATTTAATAACTCTCGAAAAATAATAACGTTTCATACCACAAACAGTTTAATGATAATTTTCCCTTATTCATTAATATAATATATAGGTTTCACATGTTATTTGTATGAATAACAAATTGATCATAATTTCTTGGCATTTTTTTATAAATAACTATTTTTATTTATAATCAAACTTGTGTGTTACATATTATTTTTGAACAATGAATTGCCGCTTGTACATTTAAACAAACTTATCTAAGATGTTAAATTTGCAGTAATTAAGGAGTAACAAAGCTCGAAGAACATTAGCATAAGATGTTGTTAACAAAAAAACGTTTTAATCCCAGGTTAGCTTGTACTAGGATCTGTTGGCCATCCATCGCAGCCAGGCTTAGGTAGATTCAAATTTAGGTATTTACGTGTTCGCATCAACGACTAAGTAGGTCGTGCGTATGATAATGCAGCACTATTATCGAACCGTCGTAGTTGAAGGAGAACCCTCAATAAGGGATCTCGGGATTCTGCGGGACACCTGAGTCTTTGTTAAGGACTCAATTAATTAAGGGTCGGCTCTTCGACTCGTTACGCGGACTGAAAGGGTTACATCTTAACTTGGAGCAGCTGATGCTACCAACTCGGATCAATGGAAAGCTCCCTTTTTTTATTTTATAATTCCCTTATTTTCAACGATATCCCAGATAAGCGGATTGCGTCAGATATCTTCTTTATGATTTGAATTATCAAACTCTCTGTTGCAACCCTTTATCCGAGATTGACCAAATTTTTGTCTACATTCAAAAAGTACTGTATATATTTTATATATGTGTCAGTTTGCTTTCTTTGTTGAAAGCCAAATTATCTTAAAATTATTCTAAATTATTTCTCACTTGAAAATATTAAATTACCGTTATAAATTACGATTGTAAAAAGAGTCATAAATAAATGAACACTAATAGCACAGTGTGTTGGACAATGTATTTGCATAAATATAGTCATAAATTTGTGTCTTAATCCTGAAGATTTTTCTAATTACTTTGTCCTGCCCTAATTGGGCGTTATAATAAATGTTCCATCCAAAGTACACGATAATAAAAGTTAAGTACGAATTTATGCAGTACTTCTTTTGCGTGTAACTTGAAGAGTCCAGTGATATGTATTCAGTTATCATTGTAATGGGCGTTGTTACAATACACAATGTCTACGCACAACTAGGATGGGCCGACGTGCATGTATCTATATCTCTTACGTATATATATGCACACGCATATATATGTATATGTATTAGCGAAACCAGCAGACGGTCGAGCGTGTAATAAGAGCCTGTACGGAGATAGACTTCCCTTGGGTTTGGATATTCAACGCAATCAGAAGCACGGCGAATACGATATGCTCGGAGAAACAGGTTAATTAAATGATCTATTGGTTACTGTGTGCATAGAAGTTGAGAGCGTATTGATGCTTGGTGAGAATCAAAAAAATGCAACAGTATTTATAGTGCAACCTGTCGTAATTTATTGTCTCTCCTGCAATGTTCATTGTGGGCATGACAATAATTAACCAGATAATAGCTGTATTTATCGCTCCGGTTGGCGAGGATTATTTGTTGTTCCGCAAATGCGCCGAGAGGAAAGTAAGCACATCAAACATTAATGCCTTTGCTCTGTTATACGCGCAGATTTGTTATAAATAAGCATTTTTATATCGTTTACATCGCTCCAAGTGTAATAAGCGATTTTTCATAAATTTATATATTCGTTTGCGAACAAAGTGAACCGTGTAAGGAATGTAATTTTACAACTATTTAATCACTTGTTTCTACTCACGGTTATGCTTTAGTGCTTAATTGATTGAAAGAAATATGATTCTAATGGGAACTAATAAAACGGCGTAATCGATTTTTTCTACACTCAAAGGTGTTGCAATGATGATAGTTAATTTTTAGGTAATTAACAAATGAAAATGCCCGATCAATTAATTTTAATAAACTGGTATTATGATTCTCATTACATAAATGAATGTTGAATTAATTTTTTCAACGACGCATTTGTTTTGAGTTTTTTTATTCAAAGTAAATTTTATGTACGATTTATGTAACAATTTAATGTCAATTAAACTTGAACGATAAACATTTTTTTATTCAGTAAATGATTATTTAGTTTTAAATTAACGTCCCCTTTATTTAAATCAATGAACCTTTTATCGCGTTATATCAGTCAATCTAACACATCTTTAGAGATATTTTATTTGAATGTGTAACCTGATTTGATGCTTAGTTGTGACAGAATGTCTAACCAAATATTATCGGTGTGTCTGGAAAATTTTGGCACCAAATGTCACTGGCTTCCCCAACTTGATTCGAACATCACCGGGGTGTATCAAATATCTTTTCAGTATCTATCGTCTCGCAGCAGAAGAAGGGGGAAGAGTCTCTGGTTTTATGAGCCCCTTGCACCGAAATCTCTGGTAATGTGATAATCAAATAATCCAGGCCTTTCGAGTCATTAGGCGAGCCCTTGTTACCTCAGTGAACCTAGTTAACGACTGACATTCTGCGCGCCAGTGATGTGTGTAAACTTACATCAAATCAGCGATCTCGATTTACGTCTTTCATTCCTCTGTATTACGCCTAGCTTACCGCTGTATTACATCCTTACGAACTTTGCATCTAATTTAAATGAAAAATAGCCCGGGATTACCGACTTGCGTTTACCCTGTGCTACTAAATATTTTATGATAACGATTTGTTCCAGAGTAAATTTGCAAATAACACATTCCAAAGGAAGCATATAAAAGCAGAAATGATTGGCCTTGTTCACAAAGACAATGAATAAAGTATATAATAGTTTGTTTGCTGAATAATTATAAGGAGAATAGAGAAGTTTTTTTTTATTCAACATATGAAGTGGTCAAAAGAACCACTCGGTCTGAATTGGTGAGTTTAATTGTACGACAACTCTGTCATCGTTGTGACGAAGTTGCAAGAACAAACGCTGATAAATGTAGATAAATTTTGCAGACGTACCGATTTGATTGACGTGCAGAATAACATGTAATAAGTCGTCTTGAATGAGTGGTTTCAATCTCTCGCCAGCTGCAGGTTATGGTGGCGCAATGCAACGCACTGTTCGACATACACCATAGAGCATTAATGACGTCGTACAAACTATATCTCGCTAAGTGGATCCAATCAACTCGGTGGTACTGCAGACGAACAACAAAGCAAGACAGAAACTGTGACTTAAGTTTGCATGTCATCTGAGCTTCTTTAACTATCAGATAGTGGTCAATTTGTAAATAATGTCTGCTTGACACATTTATTGTTTATTGACACTAACAAGAGGTTTTATACAAATCATATCTTTTGTTACAGAAAAATTATGTCAAATTGTACAAATAAGGAATTATAATTTATTAAACATTGTATGCAAATAAGACAAATAAATGCATAATCAATTATTTGCAGAAATACTCTATTTATGTTACTTAGAAGTTTTCCTGAGTTTGCAAATTAACTGCAAGTAAACAGCAAAGTTATGGTTGTTTGAAATTGATCTTGACCAGCGTCCAAACTCAAAATATACGACAAACGGCTTTAATGAAGAACAAATTTGACGAAAGACAATGACAATTTCGCACGAGTGTTTGGATATCATTGCAGTGTTAAACGAACAGAGCAACACAGAAGAAAGGGCAGAAGGGGGTGGTGAGAGTCAGATATCCGCTGTCGGATAGTCGTAGTCTATCGTTAGGATGGCCTTGTCCTGTGGAGATAGGACAACGTAACGCCCTGAGCGATGAAGCGCACTCGGGTCGTTCGCCGATAAACCCCTTTGTGTCGGTCCGTTGATTTTCGAATTGACGTCTGTGAAATTGACGCCGAATCCGGAAATGAAGTTTCCGACTTGAAATCACAACTGGCATCGCCGCGAACGGTGCCCAATGGCGAACGGGATGACGATCGTTTTCCCGTAATTTCCGCTCGAGTCCGCTTATACTACAAACAGACTGTTTACTGCGCACTGAAAAAAGAAAAACAGTTGAAAAAAAGGGCCTCAATTCGGTCCATCAATTGCCATTATTTGTATAGAGCAAACTACACGCGGTATAATTAATATTCGACGAAATCTGCGCTGTGGGATGAAATTGGTTTTCGACCGGTGAGGCTTTCCTATCCGGATTGCTCATTTTTGACGCTCCAAAGTTCCTGTACCTTTGAACCAATATTACTCATAAATATGCAAACATTCATATGTGAGGTACCGATAAACGTGTTTTGAACTCAAAATTAATTGTCGCTTTTCCATGATATCAATTTCATGAAATTTGCCCAAGTTGATAGGTAATTAAATTTTTCAGCTTATTATTAACTGAATTTTCGAAAAAAAATCGGCCCGTTTGTTGATTGCAACAGAAAAATGAATTCATCAAACAATCGTTTGATTAATTTCATGAAGCAATTTTAAGGAGTGGGAATTTTATTGTCATGTTTTTTTAAATAAAAATACATTTATGTAATATTAACATTTAAAGAAAAACGGAATTAGATGTAGGTTAACCGCAGAAAATATAAACTTTTCTTTATAATAGTTAAAACGAAAGTAATTGCATTTTGAAGTTCTGTTAGAAAGTTTGATTGTTATTTTTATCTCAGTTTCATTATTAATAAAATATAAAAATGACTTCAATGTGGTTTAGCAATAACATTTAAAATAAATGTAAAAAGCAAAAGAATAGCAACAGTTTCAGCCATTATAAAGAGAATCTTTTGTTTAATTATTGGGATTAAACAAATTCCGAAAAATAATTATTTTAAAAAAATTTTACTATCCATGATTCTGAATCATTATTATCATAATTAACTAAACTTTCTTTAAAATATGTCAAACTTCTGTGTATTATAGATTTGCATATGGTCATTAAAAACCAAAATCTAAATGCATTTAAGATGAACACAAAATTTAAAAAGTAGACTGCATCTACATTTCTGAATCAGTCTAAACATTTTAGGTTGAAAAAAACTTCTATTATGATATTTAACCCATTTCCTGAGGACTTTCTCTTATTGTGGAAGTAATATCATAACTAACTTCGTTGTTTTGATCATTCATCCGTAAAACAAAAATTGTACAACTCATTTTCATAATTCTTTTCCTACTTGTAAGCAAAAATGCACTTTTTATTTCGAAATCATCACCATAATTACATTTCAAGTTGAAATATTCACAAAATTATAAGCATTATTTTTATATTATTTTGTATTTGTAAATAAAAATGTTAACAAATTGATACATCCTGACAATGTTTAAGTTTACGAGAATTGTAATAATTACTTCCTGTGGTTCAGTTATTGTTTGTACGTATTTACTTTTAGTTAATTTTTCGATTACAGGTGAATGTTTGAGTTCGCAAATCAGTGATGACGACTACAAGAGGAAGTTAATCAGAATTAGACTTGCGATTGCAGGCTGATCAAATTAACCCTGACTTGAACTGCCCTCATAAACTCTCACTAAAGTCAGGCTTCGGCTCCTCCCGTCTCGTGTCATCGCATTAAGATACGCAAGTCTCCAACGAACGGTAGATCGTTATCTCATTTCAACATTTCACTTGGATATTTCGATGTTTCGCGTATTCAGTTTCTTCATTTGTCTCGAAATTAGTTCGAACTTCACAACGTTCAGAATTCGTAATATCGTTGAAATTCAAGAACTTACGTAATAACAGTAACCATTTCGAAACTAAACTGATAATAATTTTCATACACGTACAATATGTACTAGACAAATAGCATTTCCTAGAGTATTTAATTATTTTAAAAAAATCTGCCAAAAAGCACTCGAATTTCATTAAAATATTAATTTTAATTAAACACAGAATAATGTGTACTGCAAATATATAGAATATTCATGATTTACATTTCTATTTTAAACATTATTGTCATAGTTTAGAATAAATATTGTATCTTATAATAACAAATGGAAAAGTTCAATGATATATTGTTCTTATACGATTATTGTTACTTCAAAATATATGTTTATTACTCGACAAATCGTAGGATTCTTTTAATTGAGAAATTGACTTAAAAAAAGTAAAATTTAATTCAATCTAATGAGTCACTTGAATACTACAAATTAATTCTGTAGAATTTTATTCGTTGATTTCCTGTTGAATTTTACCTTGTAACAATGTTTCATTACTACTTCATTTTACCACGCTTTTTATGTGTAATAATAACTAAAACAATGAAAATTTACAACCAGTGGGTTTGTTTTGAATGTTTAATTTACACCTTCATCTGCATACTCCAAAACTGTACTACTCAAATATATATATAACTTAACTAGATCAATTTACGTACCTTTTATTCATTTATTTTGCGTTTTATATTTTCACTTAAATTCAATTCTTTTAATGAAATTATAAATTGAGGAATATTACTATATTAATTTAAAATTGTTTAAAAATATGGGGCATTCCATGAAAAATTTACACCTATAGTAAAAAACAATAATATATATTTTTTATTGTTCTTTAAAGAAAAATAATCAATTCGTTTTTTTTCGTTTTTGTTGAAATTTGATATTTTTGACTTTATGATTTTTTGAAAAATTAAAGATTTTGCGCGCAGGACTTTGTAATTAAATTTATATTGTATTCCCATCTAATAATAAAAAAGTTTCACTATACTTTCTTAAAGCAATTTTTCTTGAACTTTAAGAATAACAACATAAAAATTAATTTTGTTTTGTTTTTAACATAAAAAATTACAATTTTTGGAAAAAAATGGTTTTTTCCCGAATTTGGGCCCGTTTGATTTTGTTTCATATTTCAACAGTATAAAGTGTAATCAATAATGAAGCTATTTGCAAATTTTTATAATGGAATAATAATTAGATGAAAAGTTATGAACAAATGAATAACGCCGCGCTGACCGTATAAGCAGTAGATTTCGCATGAGTTGACTGAAAGATGTGCGAACTGCACATATCAAATCATTAGCTTCT
>JABFPM010001903.1:0-18356 GCA_022817325.1 Idris sp. 1 HC-2018
ATAAAAAAAAGGCATATACTATTATGCATCATTTAATTAATAAGTTAATTCAATTGAAGCATGTAAAACAGCTTGATGAGGAAATTAAATCTTGTCTATATCAATTTCAGAACAATTCAAATCAAAAACTACTTTTAAAAAACTAATAAAAAAAGTGAATCTATAAAAAAAACCTATTTTCCATATAGCTAATTTTTTCTGCATTTCAAAACATGAAGTTAATTAATTTTTTATTAAAATAAAATTTAACTCGCAAAACTTAAAAAAATTCTCACAACAGACAAATATTATCTTTATAATTGACAGTTAATTTACTGATACATTATGTATTAAGATATAATAGAGATACAAAACTATTTTTTACACCTGCTCACAATTCAATTATGATTTATAATAATTAATAAAAAAAAATATATAATTTTATTGTTGTTATTTTTTTAAATTTTAAAAAATCGTATTTCACGTGTTCAGTGCATGAATAATTATATAATAAATCTGGGAAGGCTCATTGATAAAGTTTGAATAGGAACTCAAACAATAACCGATAAGATTTCTAATAAACTTGTTCATGAAAATGTTTTTGCAGGGCTTTTTGCACAGACGATACTTTCCAAATGATTGCCCGGATGATGATTTTCGTGCACGTCTACGACATGTGTAAGAGATTTTTACACGATGAGAGCGCGCGCTTCAAAACCGCCACTGGGTCAGCAGGACGCGTCTCCTTTTTTTCACGATCAAACGGGGTGATGGCCAAAGTACCGTATATAACACTAGAATATATCAACTTGAGACGATAGCCGCTCTTAACACATGTGAAAAAGTTGCCTCGCATATCCGTTTGATTTATCTAAATTGAATAATACGAGATCCAATCATCGGACTTAATTATTCAATACAATATATTACACTGATATATAAGCAATGTAATGAATAATAATTAATTCCAGGTATGTGTTAACTGTTCTTAATTTAATTAATATTCAAAACATATGTTTATACAATAATGTTACTGAAAAAATTTATTTCTGTTTTAGGATATAAAGTTTTTAAATTTAAATCTCTGCAAAAGAACAACATTAATTAAAAAAAAAATGAAAGTTCAAAAGTCAAAATAATAATGATCTAATCCTAAAAGTGGAAATTTCCACCATAGTTAATAAAATATCCAACTTTTATCGTGCGAAATGATCGAATGTTTTTTTTTTTTTTCAAAGAACAAAACACTTTCATAAATGTACGTTGTAATATTATCATTTTAATTCATCTTGATGTTTTTCTCATTTTGCACTATCTCAATCAAACCAAATGTGACTTATATTTCAAATTATTTTTCATTTAGGCATGACGAGATAACAACTGATGGAGCCTGGCGAAAGTTCATTTGGTTTCCACGACAATTGTGAAACAATGGCAAGCTGATGTCAACAAATAGGAACAGCTCGTTACATTAATTTTAATTATAGCCTGTACAAAATTGTGTGGATTAACTGTAGATGGCGTTGCGTTCAATTTTAAAACTTAATTACTGTAAACTATGTTTGGAAACATAAAAACGTAGTGGTTTTTTCAATCACTTACCGACTTCGGCATCTTGATGGCTACTTCTGCTTGTACTAGGCAGTGAAACTGTCAGCCTGAAACAAATATCAATGGGGAATGTGTAGTTGATTTCGTTTCACATTTCATGAGCATACATGAAACAAGTATCACCAGTCTATGTGCCATTTCCAATGCTACATATATCAGTAACAGTGGAAATGACACTACAAGAACAGACAATTAACAAAAAAACAACGACAACAAAAACAAACAAATATAAAATTAACTAAGAATATTTCAGTTTGAAATTCTAAGAATAAGAATTCAATAAATTAATTTAAAGTTCTAATTTTTTGTTCAAATGCTACTAATAATTACGGTAAAAATTCGTTGAATATTTATTGATAATATAGATATTTACAAAGTAAGTTGTATTAGAATACATCGGAAACACCAGTCGCAACAACCTTGCGAAATTTCAGGTCAATCGGTCAGTAAGCTTCTGAGATGTAGCCTTTGTGTTCAAGTAACTTAATTAACTGCTGTTTTCATATATTCAAAACAACAGACTTCTCTGATCAAACAAACTGAAATACTCTTTTAAGATAAAATGTAATAATTAAACGAGGGGGAAAAAGAAAATAATAATTTTGTAAACATTTATTAACGATTGCAGAAGCCAAAGAAGATCTTGTGACCGATACTGCAATCACGACGACAAAGTGAGGGAAATTTGTCACGCTAATGTGTGCAAAGGCATCACGCAATTCGAGCACAGCCTTTAATTGCCATAGCAAGTGGCTTTTGAGTAGTTTAACGGTTCACGCCAAAACCGGAATCTCAAACCGTGCAATCGTCCAAGATAAATTAACCTTGAAATCTGCTGCAAAGAGTCACACAAGCGTAACCGTTAAGAGATAACCATTTATCTTGTCAGCGAGTTACATTTGTGCGATACCAGTATGAGAAAAGTATTATTATTACCGATTCTAGCCTGGAACCTAAATTTCATGCTTTTAGACTAACCCGAAAAGATAAAACAGTGCCTTGCTAGTAATAACGCCTTTTAATTTTCTGAAATCAGTTTGTTCCATATTGCTCGACAACTTTAAACCAAACATAGTAAATTGTTTGAATGTATTCTTTGTGTTTGCAGATGAATGGAAGCTTAAGTGCGACCTGTTTTGGACCCTTGATTCAATGGCAACCACATAAACAGGTAGAAGCAAATTTTAACGAGTCTGTACAGTTCAAGTGTCGTCTAAGTTTAAGACCGACAGGTTTATAATGCAAATTCTTGTGACCAACATCTGTCGATGTAGGAGTAACGCCTCAGCATATATACGTGTACTTGATTCTTTATCTGGGACCACGTTCATTGAACCGCATCTATTTAACAGCCATAATGCTTTTATCCTGAACGATGACAAAGACTTAAGAACAATGTCTCAATAAGTCAATTACTGGAGAAGACGACGATTAGAAAGTAAAATCCAACGCAGGTTCAAAGTGGACAAATTAACATGAAGCAAAAGAGAAATTGCTTTCGTTATAAACTTTATTTCGTTTGACAACTTTTCTTTGAATTTAAATCTTATTTTACTTTTAGGGGAATTTATCATTGAAAAAAGGATATCACTTTTAAATCTGGAAACAAATAAATAGTAAATTTGAATTTACAGTGAAAGAGAATTTATACAAAAACAGGTAATTGAGATGGCAAAAAATGAAATTCACTTGAAATTTGGATAGAAAAGTTCCCGCGCGTTAAATGACCATATTTAATGAACAAGTTTGATGTGATCCCAGCAGACACGGACAAAGTGTTGGGTCATCGGATGCCCCATATAGTGCCCCATATGTACTAAATGCTAAGACGTCATACACTCCGGCAAACGGGACGTATATCGTCCCGTACGGGGCATCAGACGCACCAAATTTGGCGCAACCGCTGTCCCGCCTTTGGATGCCTTTCATTGCGAGAGCTCTGATGCCCCGTTTACGGGGCATCTGTTGTACCATAACCTATAATTCGGCGGACGTACCACACCAAGTACGTCTGATGCCCGGAAAACTTTTCCGTGTAGAGAGAGGTTTACCGTTATGTGTCGCCATATCGATGGCGAAGGATAGACGGCATTGCAAGGTTGTTTCGAAATCGTGCAAGTCGAGTCATCCTATTGGTCGAAGAATGGCCCGTAATTGCACGTTAAATGTGTATAATATTGAATACGTGACTTGAACATTTGCTTTGCTCTTGTTTAGAGAGAGAGAGAGAGAGAGAGAGAGAGAGAGAGAGAGAGAGAGAGAGAAGACTGTTAATTATTTTTATAACATAATAAAATCTCTAATCGATCTTCACGAGTGCACTACTGTTTTGTCCCAACTCAAGTGCCAAACAATAATCGTCTATTAAAATGGTTGCATAAATTTCAGGGTCATGCGGCAAGTTAAATTAACATGCAACATCACTGGTAAACCGCAACTTTGACGAAAATTTTGCGACAAGAATTGTTGTTTGTACCACAACTGGTTGCAAAAATTATTAGACTGAAGGTGCGAAAAAGAGGAATAGAGAGAAAGAAAAAAAAAAGAACAACACGTTGAGCCTGCATTTTCAACAAATATGCGAATTGTTCAAATATTTTTATATGAAATATTATCTCCTCAACTTGTCTTTATTTCGATGACTCATTGTGAGTTTTGAACTCGTTTGAGCATTCGGTACAACATTTTTTTCGTCGCCAATGAAACAAAGAAATTGTCGACGTAAGCATCAACGTTGGCGTTTAATAGTTGATAATTATTATCTATTAATTGAATTATATTGTGCCCGAATTTTTGAAGCTCATTTGACATTATACTTTTTGCTTTTTTCTTCTGTAAATCATCACCTTCTTTTTTTTATTTCACAAGAAGAGTATGAGATAACGCTCAGTTGTAAAAACAAAATTTATTTATAACATTAGTATTCAATTGAAATTATTACAAATTAACAGAAAAATGAATAAAAGGAAATGTGTGTTTTTCTCTGTGTCATCTGGTAACAAGATGAATAAACGTCAGACAACATTTCCATATTAAAAGGTTAGACAATTTTTTTTTCTAAATATTCAAGCTGTGTGTGATTTTCATATTATTTTTAGTTTTTCATCAAGTTTTCGTGCATAAAAACAATTTTATGATTTCATTGGTTATTATTGGCACACTTTTTAATTAAATCGACTTTTTTATTGCTTTTCAATTATAAACCAAAGAGATGAATTTTTTTATGTAATTTCAAATTAGCAGCTTCCGGTTCATAGAACTAAATCAAATTTTGCTATAAATCATTTGAATGAAAAAGTTTTGCATAATTTATACAGCATGAAATCAAAGTAAAATATGTTTCAAAATGAATAACGGTCGTTGAAATTGTACTTGCGATAATGTAAAAATGGCAATAAATTATTTAAGAATTTTCGTGTCATACGGTACATAATATTGTACTTTTTATACATCAACGCAACTCTGACATTTTAATTTTTAAAATTTTTTTTTTTGCGTTTTTGTTTATATTTGTAATTTTCCATTCAGTTCATTAAACTGAGATAACGATTCAAAATAAAAGATTAATTTGTAAGAAAAAAAAATCTAGATATAGTATTATTTATACATTAGTAAGATATTTGTGAAAAAAAAGTATCATTTTTTTATACAAAATTTTATGACAAAAATTAAGCAAATTAATAAGATAATCATTATTATAATTAATTAATTCATTTGAACTGATAGTAATTTAAAAATAAATAATTAAATTATTGATACTATTTTTTCTTTGAATTATTTTATTGCATTTTAAGTTAAAAAAAAGAATAAATAACATTTCTCAAAAATAAATATTATACAATTGTACATAAAATATGTGTGTTACATAAAACAAAAAAAAACACAATTTTTTCAACTTTGAAAAATAAAAAGTCAGAATTACATAATTGTGCAAAATGATAAAAAGGACCTTCAGGTTTATTATCAAGGGATTAACCACAAACCTTTTTCATTGAAACAATTCTTATTTATTACATAATAATAATGCAAATATGAAAAATAATTACAGTAGGATCATAAAAATGTGTGTGTGTGTTTCTTTTTTTTTTCTCTCTCTTTCTCTCTCTCTCAATATTCATTCATTTTTGTAACACAGCCTAAAGAATGATTCACGTAAAACCTTGAACAAGTATTTCATATTGTCGACGTGGAATAGGTTTCGAATTTTTCAGGTGTCTTCGGACCTTCACCTACTGGAAAAAGCCGAAAATGTTACACGTTGCTTCGGAAATTGTTGCATCCATGTTTGGCGGACAAACCAATTTTAATTGACAAAAAGGGATAAACAGGTCGCAACAGAGGTTTTTTTACTTCAGATTTGACAAGGCAAAATCGCGCTCTGAAAGGAAGCTGACATAAAAGGCCGCAGCACACTCGTCCCGGAAAGGGCATTGCATTTTGACAAGAACAATTTCATTGACAAAAGTTGCGCGATGGAAAATGTGTTTGAAACGGGCTTTCACTGCGGGCTATATATATATGTCGGCGTGGAGATGTCTGGAATTGAGCCGGGGGCCATTGCTAGAAAGGCTAACCTATATCGGCGACTTTTTTCATAATCGACGCAAAAATAACTTTTCAACACAAAGAGCAAACAAAACTGAATGTAAAAATTGTAAATTCGGCCGTGTTGCTTGTCGGCCGGGATGCAAATTTGTGGTACGCCGGACAGGTAGTTTGTAATGTGAGAAGAACTTACTTTGATTGTAATGCGGGCGTATTTTGCTCGCGTTGCATGCATCCACAAGCGGCACGTGACGCACTCGCACTTGCACTCCAGTTCACGATAACGGTCGTGCTGGACAATTTGTCTGCGATCCACACCCAAAAAATTGTCGGAGCCCGTCACGTTGAGCAAATACTGACACCTCACTGATAATATGGCTGCCGCTCTCGCCTGTGCCGCCGCCACCCGCTCTCTCACGATGAGCTGGCCAACCGGACAGCGAGTTTCAGACAACGGTGGGGGCGAAACATGAACCACATGCTTCATGTGATGGCAAACTTCATGATAAATGCAAAAGTAACCAAAATTATCTTTATAGATCAGTTCAAAAGTTATTTTAAAATTGCAAAATTATTTTAATTTGTTACTAATTATTTTAAAGAAAAGGAACATTTAAATTTGTAAAAGTAATGTATAATTTATAATGGATTTAAAAAATAAAATATTTTTAGCAAAATGAAAATTATATTTTGAATGGGAAAAGGGAAATAATTGTAACATGAGCTAACAATGTATAGAAATAATTTATTTATTGCGGAGCTTTTCCACGTCCAAAACCACCACGGAATTCGAGATCAGCGGCACCCGGACCGACATCGGTCTTTTTGTCGGCACCACCTGGTCCGCGTCTGTATCCCATTCGGTCTTCGGATGGCTTTGACATTTCGCTTCTGGGTCCAGCACCGGCTCTTGGTCTGGGTGCGCTTGTTGCAGTTTGACGTTTCAACGTTGTTGGCACAATTTCTGCAGGCAAATGCAGGTAAGATCTAAGGTACTCGATTCCCTCATTGGTGAGGTACCAGTAGTAGTGTCTCCAGGCGAACTGTTCCTTCACATAACCTCGAGACTTCAAAGACTGCGATCAAATCAATTAAATTATTATTTTAAATTCGTCAAGTTGACATTTTAAGCGAATTTATTTTGAAAAAAATTAATTTTTATTCTATATTAATATTAGTTATTATAAGATTTTTTGCAATTGGATTTAATAAATGAAATTAACTCTTAGAGCATTTTTTTTCCTTTTTAGTCAAAATTTTTTTGCAATAACTTTAGTTATACAAATTGTTTTTTAATTGTTGAGACTTTGGTAATGACAAACTAATATGATAATATGATAAACTAACAAAACTAATATTTGGAAAAAAATGTGCAAATATAAAACTTCAATTTATTTGTTTAAATATCTAAATATAATTAAGTTTAAATAAAATAAATCATACCTGCAAAGCTTTGATGACTTCGAGATTAGGAATAGTTTCTAATTCTGGGTGTTTTGGAGCATGAAAGTCTTTTTTGGCGACCATAACTCCTTCTTTGAATAAATACTCGTATATCTGAGTACGGTGCTTTTTTGACATCAACATCCTGTAAAAAGTATTAATATATTAATTTATAACAGATCAATACTTATTTCTATTAATTCAACAATACATAATAGCATATATTTTCGAATACAATTGTAGGTTAAGTTGTCATACATGAAACATTCAATTCAAATTACTTGCAATAAAATTTTAATATTAATAAGTATATGTTTTGGGTATTGACAAATCATTAAATTTAATTTTACACACATTTTTTATTAATATTAATACTCTATAATATGATTTTCAAATATAAACAAACACACATTGAATCATCATGTACTTTGACAACAATTAACAAATAAAACACACAAAATTTTTGTTTACGAATTAAAAAAACTTGAATAAAATTGTTTTGTTTATGAATTATTAATAAAAATATTATACGAACTTGAAAGATGTGTTTGATTAAAGCAGATTTTACTTAAAAATTGTATACACTTTGTATACGTATTTCAGAAAGGAAATATTTTAGCGTGTGTTCTATGGAATTGAATGCATCACGAGCGCCATCTGCAAACAACTAAAACCCCGGCTAAAAGTAATACGTTCAAACAGTTGAAGTGTCGTTACATTTTATATTGCTTCTTATTAATAAATAAATAAATTAAAAAATTTGTTAATTAAAATGTATAATTTTATATTTTTATTTGCAAAAAATCTTATACAAGTACAAAAACTATTATTATTAAAAGTAGGATTTCTTGGATTAAATTAAAATTACTTTCTGAATATTTTTTTTTTTAATTTTCCTATAATTACTATTTTATTTTTATATTTTAAGCTTTAAATGTGCTGGATGACTTGAAGCAAATTCTTCTGCATAGAGATCAACTTTATATTGAACAAACATTATATTAAGACACAGCGCATGTTCAGTAAGTACTAAGATTTATTTGTTAATTGAATTAAGTTTGTAGATTCTAAACGACTTCAGCTATCAATTTAATGATAAAATTTAATTGTTCATACATAATTTTATAACGTTTATAAAACAATTTATTATTTAAAACAGTAAAAAATAGTCATGCCAAAGAAAAAGAAAAAAGGAGCTGAAAAGGAAAAAAAGGGACGAAAAAGTAAACACATTAATGAAAAAGATACTTTAACATTTGAACAAGAAATTATAGATAATAATAAACAAATTGCCAGGTATCAGACATGTATTTTAATCTTTAAATTAAAGAATATAAAATTATTAAAAAATTTAATTTTTTTTTTATTATATTATATAAATTATCACACGTTTTACAATAATTTGTCAAATTATTTAAGACTTCGATCTCGAAATCAAGAGTTAGAAACTGAAATTGAAGTTTCTAGAGCAAAATTGCAGCAGCTTGAAGAAGATCGTGCAGACATTATAGCACATTTAAAACGTAATTTGCAAAATAAAACCGAGGAGGCACAGGAATTAAATGAAAGACTTTACGCTTTGGAAGAACTCAGAAACGAGGAAATGGTTGTTTACAAGCAAAAGGAGGAGGAAAGGGATCATGAATACCAAATCATGGAAAATAATTTGACCACCGAAATTCAGCTTGCTGGTAAATTTATTTATTAAATACAGTATACATAAAAAACATACTTATTTAATTATTTTTTTTCATTTTCAGCTGGAAAATTAAGTGCATTAGAAGAATGGCGAGCGGCGAAGGATGATTTGATGCATAAATTTGAAGTTCAAGAACAACAAATACAGGAACAAGAAGAAAGACATAAAAAAAAGATTTATGAAGTTGAAAAACACTTGATAACCAGCAAGGCCAAGTATATTTTTTACAATGTTGTTAATTTCATTCAAACTTCAATAAATTTTTACTTTAAACTGTAAATATAAATTAATGTAAAATATATGTTTCTAGTTTGCAAAGAGAAATGCAAGAACGTTTAAAAGAACTGTCAGATGGTTTCCGAGGTACCGTTAATCATCGAATTGCTGACACAACAAAGCGAACTATACATGAAAACATATTTATGAACAAAGAATTAGACATAATGTTCAAGGTTTGCAGAGAAATCAATATTAAATTGCAGCAGTATGAAGAGCAAGATTACACATTGAAACTGCAAGCTTCAGTTTGCAAAAGTGAAACGAGAATTGCTTTGAAAAAGGTGAATAAACAAAATGAAGTGATTCAAAAATTATTGGCAGAGTATTGTGATATGGTAGTGAAAAATAGGTGTATGAAAGTCTATGAATTTGAAGCCAAAAAGAATGAAAATTTGGCACGTGAATATGAAGATAAATACCGAAAGTCACAGGAAAGAATCACAATTTTGGAGCAAGAAATTGAAATAGCTCGAGAGAATACAAAAAAGATATTAAAAAATATTGGAGATAATAATCGTGATATTATAAAGTTGAAAGAAGTTATTAGAAGAGCTAAAGAATGTATTAAATCTGCATTGAAGGTACTTTTTTTATTTTTCAATTAATACGTGATAATTAAATTTATTATTTTTATTGTAATCAATTTTATTGTAGTTACCAATAAAATCAAGAGAAGACGGTTTACTGGAGAAAAAGAAATTTTTAACAACAATGTTGGACATCCTAGGAAGTGACTTATATTTTAAAACTGCAAATCAATTCTTCAAAGAAAAAGTAAAATATTTGTTATTTCTTATTAATATATTTTTTTCTTTGTTTGAAAAATTTTCTTTGACTAATTATTAATTGAAAAATATTTTCAGGAAGAGAATATGAAATATGTTGAAGATAATTTAGGGCTTTTGTGTTCTCATACTCCTATCAAAATTAAAACACCAAAAAGTACATGTGAAGATCAAGAGCTTGAAGATAAATCGGAAATTTTAGATGAAGATAATACAGATTTAAAGTTGGCCAGTTCTTCACTTGAAATAGAATCTTCCGATAGTACATTTTTTGAAGACAAGTCGGGCAATGCTGAGAAAGAAATAGAAAAATAAGTTTTTTGATTATATGACATTTGTTAGTCACTTGTTTTTATACTTAAAGGTTACTTTGATAAATTATAAAAAATACAACAGTTTTTGAACTTTTACAATGGTTGATTTAGAAAAAGAAAGAAGAAATATTTTTCTTCCACCTAGATTGCAAATTGATTTGTACAAAGATGAGGATTTTAGCTTAAAACAAAATTTGAACTTGAAAGAAAACAAAAATTTTAAAAAAATTAACGAAACTTGTGACAAAAATAATGAAGGGAATGAAGAACATTTTATTATTAATATGCAAAAAGCTCTTTATGATATTAAATTAGCAAGCTTAAAACTTATCATTACAAAGTAAATAATTAAAATATTTAAATTGTTTGATCAAACTAAAACAAAATTTACATTAAATTTTAGTTTAGAAACAGTAAATGAAAAAATAGAAGAAGACTGTAAACAAATTAGAGAACTTCATACTGAAATAGATGAAAAAACTGTAACTGAAATTGAAAATTTAAAGCAGAATTTGATAAAAGAAATTAAATATGTAGATGAGTTAAAAATTCGCAAGCAAAAATTGATACAAGCGAAAGAAAATGACTACAAAGAGCACGCAGAAAAGATGAACATATTGGCACAGAAATATGTTGAAACTGAAAAACCTCTCAATGAACACTTAAAAGCCACAAGTAGTTTTGATATTTAAGATTGTCCAAAAACTATCCCCGGCGGCGAGGTTTACATACAAAAAATGGTGTACAGATGGTGTAACATAAATTTGGTGCATTTTGTGGTTTAAATTTGATGTGAAAGCAGCAAAATCTACACCTTTTTTCCACCATTAAATATTACATTAAAGATGTATTGCATTGCACAAAGTTATTATGTGCACATGATATTATCAGTAGTCGTTTGGTGCACTTGTGGTACGAATTTTAAGGTGATATATGACTCGGATTATCTGTCTCTTTCACACAAAAATAGTTTTTAAGTAATATTTTTGTGAGAGGCAGACAATCCGAGAGACAGAGCTATTGGAGTTTTCATAAGAGTGAGAAAGATAGCATGAAATGATTGATACATCATCTTAATGTTCAATTTGTCTAAAATTGATGTGAACTCCGACGCTAGGGATTTATTAAAATTCGTTAAATTTAAATAATTAGACGTGTATGTATATTTTAGATACTGAATGTGAATTGTTGGAAGATTTCAAGAAAAATGAAATGAAACTTTTGGAGAAATATAAATCAACAGAAGAAATGATGCAAGAAAAAGATAAAAAACTTAGTAACAAAATTGCAATTATGTACGATAAATTTAAGGAATATAAAAAACGGTCAGTGATTTTGCTTTCCAGCAAAAATGTTGATTACAAAAGTTACAAGTTACTTCAATAAAGAATTTTAATTTTTGAATAGATTGACGCACAATATATTTGAAATATTATATGATATGGCTACGAAGTTTCATGTGGAAACAATAGAAAATCTTCCAATCGAATTACGTCGAACGGTAAATGAAAATATATGTATTCACGATGAATTAGGCAAATTACGTCAAGACATTTCTTCAAAACGGATTCGAATTCAACATGAAAAGTAATTATTTTATCTGTTGCTTTTAAACTTAAATTACAATTTTTTTATGAAATCTGATAATTGTTTGTTAATTTTTTAAATTATTATGAGCCACATTGTAATTTGAAACTCCTGCAAAGATAAATTCTTTTACTTTATTTAGATTTTAGACATAACAAAGTAAGATTCTACTGTCAATAGTATCATTTAACATTTACCCGAAAAAATTGATTTTAATTAATATATAAACAAAATGAAACCATTTATTTTAATTGAAATTCTAATCATAGATCTAAAAGAGTTACAAATCTCAATCTGATGAAAAAACATAAAATAAATATGGTCAACAACATTAGTGAATTTCTGAAGAAACAAGCTTTATTAGAAATGATTTTACGAAGACACAAACAAATTTCAAGTGTCGTTAAATCAATACAAAATTATTCAACTTCTAATCCTGAAATTCTTAATGTTGAAAAAATAGAACATAAATTGAATGCAAGTATAATTAAAGAAAATTGTTTGAGAACAGTATTGTTTCAAGAAAATGTGAAAAATGAAGGAATTAAAAGAACCGTACTGGAAGTAATATGCAGATATGAATTGTTGATACGAATTTTGTATGACTTAAAATTTTTTGTTTCATGTGCTTTGAGAGTAAGTTAAGCAAATTAATCATTAATTTATAGTAACTTTTTATTAACAAATTGATTTTTTTTAATTTAGAATGATAAGGATGAAATAATATTGAAAATGACTTTTAAACAATTGGCGGAGCATTTATTGCAAGTTATTAATAAAAAGAAATATATACGAAGTGTTTGCAGGAATGTAAATCTGTAAATTATATTTACTACTGTTAAAGTCGACTAGGCATTGATTATAAGTTTTAAAATCTGTAAAAGTATTATGTAAGGAAATATGGTGCACTATACTGAATTATTGCGATGCAACACAAAAGGTTTTTAGTTTGAAATGAATTTTCATTCAGAAGAAAAAGAAGTACAGCGAAATGATTTTTTTATTGTATTAAATTACACGGCTGGTGTTATTCTTCATCTATCGTGTGTATTGGAAAAATAAATCTATTCTATCACGATGAATATGCGTTTTATGTGTTTTTGCATGATCATAAAAATTATACAATAATTAAACATACAATGTATTTCAATCAAATATCGAACTAAACTTGAATATATCAATTAAGTAAATCAGAAAATAAATCTTTAAAAAAGTTTGTTTCCTAAAATTTTCTGTAAATTCATCAGCATTTATCTAAAATTTCTTACAGTCAATTTTATATTTTGGTTTTATAGCATTTTTACAAGCCTATATCCTTAATTGTCGTTTTGAAATTAAACTTCAGTTTAAAAGGTAAAATCATACTCATAAAAACTCTGCAAGTCCTGAAAAAAATAATATCATTAGTTATATAAATTTAAATTCCACATAAAAATAATTAAATAATGCTTATTTTCATTTTAAAGATTCATTAAATATTATTTGAACTCTTAAATTTTGTATTAAATGTATAGATATGTATAAGCGTTTAAACATAAATTTGTTTATGCTTATAATTAGCGGCGATTACGCTGTACATATTTTTGTATTTTATTAATATTTTGTAATAATAATAATATAATAATTATACTTTTGCTAAAAATGTATGCAAAAAGGATGAACTTTTTTGAAACAACTGTCCCCCTACCGTGAACACTGTCAACTATTTTTCAACTGTCATTCGCGTGCGCCACCTGGCAGAGCATCTCACCTGCAAAAATCTTGGCATACATGTTGCCACAACACGAGGCAAAAATTTGTCGTATCGTTGATGTCTGTCATCGCTGCTCCTTGACAGATGTTGAATGCGATTAATTCGCTTAGTTAATTGGCCAAGTGACGCCCGCGCGAGTGTTCCTGTTGTTCAAGTCGACGACGCTCCCGCGACCACTGCCAAAGTGTCGCGACCAGACACCGAGGACCGACAACTTGTGAACCACCGCCGGCGCCCCGACAACTATCCGCATCGTTTGACACGTTCATGAAACATGGCAAAGACCTATGATTATTTGTTTAAGTTATTGCTCATCGGCGATTCGGGTGTCGGCAAGACCTGTGTCCTCTTCAGGTTCTCCGAAGACGCCTTTAATACGTCCTTTATATCGACCATCGGTGAGTGTACGCAAAAAAGGCAACAATTAAAGTTTTTTTGACGCGCGTCAAAGAGAAAAAAAACAACACAATTTGGGTGTGTCTGCTTTTCAGTTACAAATTGACCGTTAATTTCAAAATTTGAATTTTAAATTGTTGCAATGAAATGCCATTGTAATACATATACAACACTTTCTTGTAATTTTCTTCTGAAACATCAGCTCCAATTGTTGCTGCATAAAAAACCTAACCTAAAAGTAACAACAATTATGTAAAAGTCCAAAGGGATGGCTGCAATTGTTTTTTTTCTTCTTCTTCTTCTTCTTTCTTATCATTCGAGGTGGAAACTGAGATTGAAATGTTGTAATTAAATATTACGTTGTGACTTTTGGATCTGTAACTTTTGTTTTGTCTTTTTAATGACGAATAGGGACGTTTCAAGGTTACAAGCTTTAACAGAAAATTTTCGCGTGATTTACACGATACATCAATAATGGGTTTTTAAAATAAAAGTGTTTGGTAATTGATTGCGTGTTGGAATGCGGATTGAAGGGACCTGCTTTATTGACTGATACAACCAAATGATGTGGATTACAATGATGTGTTTTCCTGTACTTATCATTGCTCGTTGATCCGCACTCTTTGTCATCGCACTTTTTGTCTTTATCTTTTTATGAACTCATTTTGTTTTAATTGGTCGTTGACAAAGTTTCAAGTTCTTGTTTTTTTCTCTCTTCTCTTTTTCTATTGGTTATTAATGATTTATTTTTAAAATGATTTGTGATATTAAAATGCGCAATTATATAATGTTTAAATTACACTTAAAAGTATGCTGCAAAAATATAATGATTGAAATTGAAAATTGTTTGATACAATTTATAAATTTAAAATAATATAGAGACAAAAATGTAGACTTTGTAATGCTATAATATTCGTGAAAGTAATAATTATGACAATAAAATTATTTAATGCGATTAAAGTGATATCCCACAAATAATAATCACTTAACAATTTTAAGTTAATTTTTTTCTTAAATAATCTAAAGAAGAAAGTATTTAACAATATCTGTTTTTAGTTTTATATTAATAATTTTTTTTTATTTTAGGAATCGACTTTAAAATTCGCACAATAGAACTGGATGGAAAGAAAATCAAACTACAAATATGGTTGGTATCTTAAATATATTTAATTCAACTAAATTATTGTTTGATAAATAACAAAGTTAATAATTGTAATTTGAAATTTCAGGGACACAGCAGGTCAAGAAAGGTTTCGTACAATAACGACTGCCTACTATCGAGGTGCGATGGGAATCATGTTAGTTTACGATGTTACCAATGAAAAGAGTTTTGAAAATATAAAAAATTGGATTCGCAATATTGAAGAGAATGCGGCGGCTGACGTAGAGCGAATGTTATTAGGCAATAAATGCGAGCTTACAGAAAAAAGACAAGTGTCTAAAGAAAGAGGCGAAGAATTAGCCATTGAATATGGAATTAAGTTTATGGAAACGTCAGCAAAATCGAGTATCAATGTAGAAGAGGCTTTTTTCACCTTAGCACGTGACATTAAAACTAAAATGGAGAAAAAATTGGTACGTTATGTTTTATTTTTATTTTTTGTCATCACATTTATTACGATTGCCATTATTACTTTGGTTTATATAGCTATGCACATTTTTATTTTTTTATTTAAATAGACAGTCAATATATTAATAATTATTATAAATGATTGTAAATATACATGATGTAAGGGTTTAAATTTTTGTTATAAAATTTTAATTAAATTGACTTTAAGAAAGCACAACATTGAAACTACATCAACTGTTAAGTTTAATTAGATTTTATATTAAATTAAGTCTCACTTCATCACAATGCAATTCATTTAATAACTAATGTTTCTCTGTTCCCCATGTCTCTTTCTCTGTGTTTGGTGCGGGTCTGTATTGGCAGAAGGTAACTCTATCTCAGAGCTATTTGTTTCTAATCATTCATAATACGTTCTATGTCTATTTGAGCTACTGTTACGCAATGAATACGATTATTTGCAATAATCCACGTCGTATTGTACATACTAATATGTTTCATCAATTTATTTATATCACAATTTTGCTATGCACAAGTCACGTACTTTTTTGTCGCATATCCAACAAGCCAAGCAAGCTGCACATCATTTTTAACTCATAATATTTAAATGTTGCTTTTACCGCAGTCATTTTCATAATTTCATTTATTTATTTATTCATTCGCATTATATGCTTTGATTGTATTCATTATGTAGACTGAATGTAATTATTTTGATGAAATGTTTGTACTTATAGAGGTATCTCACAAAACAAAAAAACAAACAATTTATAAAAAAAGAAATTTGTAAATGAATGAATTTAATTTCACTGGTGTTGAATTAAAATATTTTAATTATTTGTACAAATGAGTTGGTAACGTGTATTTATAGGTTTATCTCTTTTTTTCTTCCTCCATACGATAAGATAATAAAAAAAGGGCATGTTGTCCCTAATATACTTTTAGATCATAAATAATATTTGATATTACGTTCAAAAAGGTGTGACATTTTATTCGTTCAATCAAAAATTCATATTATCCAATTTTCACAGAAAAATATTTGAAAAAATTGTAATTAATTTAAAAAAATGTAAATTGAAATCTCGCAGGAAGCTTCAAATCCGCCAAAAGGAGGTGGACATCAGCTGAAACCACAGGAAACTCAGAGGAAGCCTCAAAGTTGGCTGGCACGTTGTTCCATACTCTGACCTTATAAATTACCGCAACTCCACATTAAGGCCCACTTGTCTACTAATACAACTTACATTCTCTTCGTCGGACAAACATGATTATGTTCAACGAGGCTATAACACGTGCCCTTGTTAGGGGTCTGTGATCATACTTGTTGACAATGATTTGTCAACTGGGTGGTGTTTTTTTTTTTTTTTTATATAAAATCATATAAATAACCAATAACATTCTAATGAAAATTCCAGGGGAGGAATTCGTTGAAAATTAGTAATAATTAATCACGAAAGACTACAAACTTTTTTTGTTTATGCATCGGCAGTTGTAAGTTGAATTTAATTCAACAACACTGAGTGAAACTGGACTTTAAGGAGCAGTTCGAGGCTCTTTGTGATACACACAATTTTTATAAATAAATAAACCATTGGATTTGTAACTAAAGTTTAACTTAGATCTAAGGTAAAAATTTCTACTTTGGTATGTACATACACATATGTATATACAAATTATAATATTATATATATATAATTTATAGTATATACATATGTGTGTGACAATGTATATTATATATTTATGACAAATTATTCTGTAAGCTTAAAATATAATTCTCCCCTGATTTTCTTATTCGGTATAGTAGATATGAAGAACTGATAAGATTCATATCAATTACGGTTTTAAATTAAAAGTAACAAAAATATATATAAAACAAACAAACAAAATAATATAAGAACACAAATGTTGAACGCTTATTTCAAAGCGTCCTCAACATTAAGAGCGGTTTTTTTGACTTTGAAAACACGACAAATTCACGTGCAAAGATGAACTTTTCATTTTAAAGCCGTGGAAACTTAAGAAAAGCAACAATCGAACGAGACCGCAGGACTCGCAAACCACGAGCGTTTTTCTGCACTGTTATCAAGCAATAGCTTTTTCACAAAATTAGAACTCAGAGACGTAGCATACAATTGACTTTATATTATTTAGAACGAACGAACCGTAACGAAACCATACGCGTAATCAATCAACGACTATGTAATAATGATACTAAACTTCGAGATAGCCGTGCATTCAAGTATAAAATAATATAAACTACCTTCTACGTCATTTTAGTTCATTTCTTACTCTTTTGTTTGTTCTTTTACTTTTGATAGTATGAAGAAGACTTGAATAAATTACAAATTTTTTGTTTGGAGACTTCTTACAATAAACATGTTAATTTATGTTTTGACCGATA
>JABFPM010001904.1:0-18336 GCA_022817325.1 Idris sp. 1 HC-2018
TGAACATTTATGCCAACATATTAATAGAAGCTTGCTTATTTCTGATTAAACTTGCATCTACGTATAATTGTAATAGAATATTTATTCAATTTAAATTTATACGACATTTTAAACTTTAAGAATATAAAATTTAATTTCATGTGTTACAAAGTTAACAAAAAGAAATTCTGCATTTAAACTTGGCGAACAAAAACTGAGATTTCACAATAAAAGTTTGCGATTAAATGGTTTACCTAATTTTCTAGGTTGATATGAAAATTTTTCATGAATGAATAAAATGACGAAAATGATTTCTCAATATAACTATTGTCTTAAAAACTTTGGCTGTTATTGATCAGGTTACAAAATTATCTAAAACTTTGTGTAGTTCAAAACAGCGTGTGTTAAAAAGTAAGAGTATATAAAATTGTGATAACAAGTTGTGGCAATTAAACTAGTTAACCGGGGGACTGTTACACGCAATAAGCAGGTCATGACTATGATATTTATAACTTGTAACAGTTTTAAGTTTTTCTTTCGCGCATGAATAACTTATGTATGAAAAATGGAAACACTTTGTGAATCGAGTAGAAAAAAGTGAAAAAAAGAAAGTAGCACGCTCGTTACTTGGACGGGGTTAATCTTGGAGCCTTTAATAGTCTTAATTTTTATTATTCTCATTATTATAACTTGAATTTAGAAGCCCACGTATGTGCATCATGTAGTAAACCGCATCACCGCATCACCGCATCACACCGTATATCACATCTTGCCGCATCAGTAATTTGTTGTATCTGCATTCAAAACTGCAGTAAAAAGCTATTTAATATTTGGTATGAAAAAATTATGAATAGTTGAAATAACATTAAAAATTTTCGAAAATTTGACATCGAAAAACTTTTTTTCGTCTTCAGTTAAACTGGAATAATTTTTTCATTAAATATTTTATTCTGAATATTAATTAAAAAAAAAAGAATATTTTAGTAGCAGCATTCATTTGCCATACATTTTGTATCAAACAAAATCAATTATTCAAATATATATATAATAATTCATACCTCAATTATTCAAACAAAATGTTCTAATTCTAACTCTAAATTAAGGTAGTGAATAAAACATTTTATACAACTAATATCATTTAGTTTTATGAAATGTTTTATTCAGTAATCTTAATTCGTTATTGACTCTATATTAATAGTTTATTTCCATGAAAGTTGTTAATGTATTCCTAAAAATTGTACTTGATAATAACAATTTATGTAAAAAAAAAAACAATATTTTATGAACTAATTTTTTTGTTTATTTTTACATATGTACTCATAAATTGATGTAATCTTTGAATTATATTTCTTCCGAAATTTCGTAGAGTGAGCATAATACATGTGTCATTAAGCGTTAATCTTTCAAAAGTCTAATAATAACGTGGCTTAGATTATCATTAAACATAGTGTAAACGAATGAAAATTTTAACAAACAGATTTTCAATTAGACAGCCAGTTAAACATTGACACATTACATGTTAACACAGGAAATTGAAAGAAAAGAACGCCCAACGTGCTTAATTAACAACTCAATTATTCATTTCCATTCTTATTTATGACGGGAACATTTTGTACATGACTAATAGCCTGAAATAATAAGAATCCGGTGTTTATTAATTAAAAACAAAAAATTGACACAATTCTTGTTAAATCTAATTAAAATACAAAAAGAAAAAAACAAAAACTGAAGCACATATAATATTGGAGTTAATAATTCTAAGGTCCGGTCTTACATCCTCAGGATTAGCATCTATAAAGGAACAGAACATAAAACGAGCAGCAACCCCCTATCACGATATTAACGCGATGTCTACGAAGTCACGCGAATCATTCCGGAAATTCTCGAATCTGAACGCTGCTCCCAGCGCAATGTCGTCGATCTCTCAGTTTCATATGAACTCACGTTCCAAAAGCAACGCTCGGATTGCGAAAAATTTCAATTTACTTTCTTTAAAATGTCACCCAGGATCCAAAAATGCAAAATTCATTTTTCATTACAGCAAATTTGAAATCAAAAAGCGAAATTAACTCCCAGTTATCACAACATAAAAGTAATAATTTGTTTAGAATAAAACAACAGTTGTATGTTAATTTTATCCCCATTAGCGCAGGTTGTTTAGTTATCGAGTTGTCGATGGCTATCATAATTGTTGAGATAGGGCTGAATGAGGTTCTTAAATATGGCGTCGAGGTCACGCGGTTACGAGTCCTTAAGAAATCAATATGGTGGTTAAGAGAGTTGGCCCGTCGAGCGTGCCTTTCTTTCTCGTGATGAATCCCATGCGATAATGCGTAGAAACAGGGTTCACGATTGCAAAGGCTCGGCTTTGAAGGCAAAGAAGGGAGGAAACAGAAGCAGGCCAGAAACCCAGCAGGGTTACGGACGAATCGTCGGGACCGCTCTGGGAAAATCAATATAGACTAGCATGCGGACGGCGCGTGGTTGTTTCTACCAGCTTTCGACGCGAAGCCAGCTTTTCAGCCATTATTACTCTTGCTTTTTATTACCGTCTCAGCTGGACCAAACCCGCTGCACCTGATGCGCCGAATCTTTTCACTGACATAACTTGGTTCCTTGCTTCAAATTAATATTCTTTCATTTTACTTTACATGATAGAATCTAGTTATTTTTTTTTTGTACATTTTATGCGCTGATAAAGGAAAATATTATTCTCAAAAATAGAATTGAATTTGATCAATAAATTGATATTTTAGATAACAAAGAATCTAGGTGTTTTAGTTTTGAATTAAAAAATAATTTTTAATGTAAGATTTGCTATAGTATATTTTTGTCTAAGTCCTATATTCGCAGTTTTAACAAAAATTTATTAAAATAAAAAATTAGAATAAAAGCAAAATTTGATTGAAAAACATGTTTTAATTCAGATGAAAAATAAATATTCTTAGAAAATGTCATTTACCCTACCTTTCCACGTTTTTTTTACATATCTCTCCCCTGCTAATAAATATTCAAATATTGTGAATTTAATACATCTAGAGTGATAAAACTCTTATTTATGTCAGACTAGAAATAAAATAAAATGATTTTAAAGATTTGGGCTGACATAAACAATTTTAATTACTTATTTAAAGTTAATTTAAAGTGTTTGGAAAGAAAATCAGGATAAAGTAATTAAAAATGTAAATTTGAAGCAGTTTAACAAAGTTAATGGTTTCTATTTAACTATATATTTTTAAAATTATCATTATTTAAAATTCAGTTGGTTTTTCGTTATTTTTGTTTCACCAGCAAGCCAATTAAGTTCTAAAATATTGCGTTGTTCGAAAGATTATTATTTACAATAAAAAAAGTTTGAACAAAGAATAGTTTGCCGACAACCTGAGCAAAGTTGAATCTTTAATATTTAGTTTCGAAGATTGGTTAGAAAGTTGTTAAACTTGTACACATGCTTTTCTATTTCAAAGCCATTTATTTGTTGGCACAATTCGAACTTTTTTGAAGGGAATTAAAGAGATAATCTTTGTACTTCAACGTGTATATAATGCAATTTCAATTCGCTGCGACGTTGCTTCTGATTCTGTAATAAGGGTTGAACATTTATTTCTAATAAACTTTGACATTCTGCTTTTTGTTTCATAAACGAAATTTTTTTCCATTATTACTAAAGACACGTGTTATTTTTACGAAATTTGACTTGAAAGAATAATTAAGTGATTTCAAAGTTTAATGTTTGCAATACAAATTTTATTCAAAATTGCGTATTCTTTATTGAATACAGTTCAAAATCTTATAAAAAGAATTTACTCCAGAGACAGTATTGTAAACAACACATTTCAATTTGTAACTGTAATATGATATCATTGAATTCTTTTTTGTTAACAGAAAAGCAATTTATAAAATAGTTGAATATAAATTGATATATATGGCTTATGTATTTTAAACAAAACAGTAAAAATATTTTTTTCAACGATTATACATCACTCGTTTTAAAAAACGTAAAACGATTCTATAAAATAAAGTATTGGTTTTCAAAGTTCAGTCGAATTTATTTTAAAGGTGCAATTAATATAGCAATATTCAGTTCAAGTGATGATAAAAAAATACGAAACTCTTATTTTATATTAAATATTAGATATTTTAAATTTGAAAGTGGTACACTATGTTGTATAACTCCATAGGTATTCAACCTAGAATTTTGTCGCTTTTGAATTTTCAAACTTTTGCTAAACCCATAAATCTTTATAGATTTATTTGCAATTTCACGAATTCTCATCATTTATTATTATAAACATGTGTGTGAAACAAATTTGAGAAAATTACAATATTTAAAAAGTTTATTTATGTTTATCACAAAAGGCCGAAGCGGCATTTTTGTCCCACTTAACTTTTAGCTACATTAAATAAAAATAATCTCCTTATTTTTTTAAAATTATTTATTATAAATAATATTTTATTTATTTATTATAATTATTAATATAAAATTGTAAGTAATTTTATATACATTACTGAATTTATTAGAGAAATGTATTTATATGAAAAGTAATTCATGCATAAGAATTTAAAATAAGATTTTATCCATAATAAATAAGCTAATTTGTTGTTACATATATATTATTATACTTCAAATTACGATATTATGATATTTTAAAACTTAATTTTGAAAACAAATCAAATAATAACATAAAGCGACAAATTTGTCACTTTGGCCTTTAGAGAGGGTAAACATTGTAGCCGTTTTAGTGTTAATATTAAATATCAATCATTATTTAATAAATCAAAGCACAATTTAGTTGAAATAATTTTAGTTACTTTATTCACAATTTATTTGATTTATAATTTGTCAAAATATAAATTTTTAATTATGTATACTTAAATTAAAATTTTTAAGTGTATTTTAATGCATATCCAATAATTTGTGAATTAAATAAATAAATTAATTCGATCGTATAAATGTTTTTACTATAGTGTGATAATTTTCAAAATAAACTCAATTGTGACATATAAAACATACATCAAAGAATTACAATAAATGATAATTTGAAATTAATAGAAATGTCTAGTTTTCCCTTTCTAGACCATACAAATTAATTAAAAGCACTATGAAATACAATTTAATTAGATTTTTTTTTAAATTCTAAACAATAATAATATTGTTTTGGGATAAATTAAAAAAATGATTATTATTTTTATAGCAAATATCATCAAAAATTCCAAATTTGTTAAAACAAACGTAACTTTATTTGTATTTTTTCATTTAAATAATATTATCAATTATAGTAATTATAAACTTATGGCCCTTCCTGCTATTGATATGAAAAAAACAAAATTAGCAAATACCAAATATTATTCCATAAACAAGCTACAAATTGTTTGATATTACAGTTGCACTGGATAGCTCTGAATTTTGAAAGCTAATTAAGTTAAATATGCATTGGCATGCGTTATTAATGAATTATGATTGTGAAAATTTGCCTACCATTTTATCTCATAGCAGGAACAGTAAAAATAATCGGATCGTTATCAATTACAAAATTGATTATGCAAGTGTAATTTTGGAGCTGCATTTTCATTAATTATTTGTTCATTTAATTATGAAATTTATATGAGATAGTTTATTTAACATATATTTTAAAATTAAGTACAATAAAAATTCTTATTTTATTTCAAAAATTATAGCATCCCATTTATTCATCCAAAATTAATAGTTTTTCTTCAAAATAGTAAAAATATTAGGTATATAGTGCAACAAGTGCAAAAAGTTACTAATTTCAAATGGGTGTGAGTTTCACGCATGAGCCTAAGGCGAGTGTTAAAAGTCTAACGCTAGTTTAAAATTGCCAGCTTTTCATGTACTGTGATGTTTTTCGTCATTACAAGAAAGTGCTTTTCGTATATTGTAAAAAAAAGAGGCCAATCTATGCAGGGTCGAGCACAATTTTTTTACATTCTTGTTTTTTGTTAAACAAAGTTATAACAAATGTTAATGTCATTAATTATACCTTTATTATAGTAGTGCTTAAATTTCGTAGTTCTAAGTTTGTATGATTTTTTTTGTAATTTTTACAAGTTATTGATGCTCTCTTTTGTCGCTATCAAAAAGTCGACAAGAATTAGTACTTAGAACTATGTCTTAAGTAAAAGAAGAAAAACGTGAGTGGGAAAAAAAGGAGAACCAATTGTGCCTAGAATTTAATTTCTCAGGAGATTTGTGGTCGTTTGGCCTAGAAGTCTAGACTCTGTCTCTTACATTTGTCCTTCCAGTTAAATTGTATGTAGTTCAATTGTCGCACTTAATGTGACGTCTATTTGCTCAAGTAATAATGTAACCTTTCACAAAATTTCTTATCAAAACATGAAAAATGGATTTTCAAATATTTGATAATGTCAGAAATTTTATTAATAAACTTGAGTTTCACTGGACATTTTTGTTATTAACAAAGTAATGTAATTTTTTGAAAAAAAATTATTAAAAAAAATTCATACTCTTTTTGTAAATTTAAAAAAGAAAATTCAAAATACAAGCACATAGGTTTTATAAATTAACTGAAACTAATAACGTTTTAATTATTAATTGCTTCTTTTCGTTTTAATAACTTTGTTTATAAAGAATATTACTTGTAACGAATAAAATTCAACAGTATTCTTTACATCCGAATTTCATATTATTTTCTATTATTCTTGTATAAAAATCATAAAACGTATATATTATTCGATTTTACTTTACAAATTAGGCTTTATAAATGTAGAAACTAATGTCCCGTCTCATAAATTACGATAGAATAATTTATGTTTGTTGAGTGGTAGGTAATCCGCATTGTTTTTGTGAGCTCATTCATACTTAGGACAATTCAAGTACAACTCGTTACAGGACTTGACAACAGCTTGAAAAGCTGATGAAATATTTATTGTAAAATGATATTTGTTTGCATTGTAGCAGTTCTAAATGTTGTCATGTAAGTTGTATAATTAATCTTATCTTTGATCTAAGTGGTCCATACATTTTATATAATAAATTCTCTATTCGAATTATTATTTCATATATTATTTAGATTTAGTTTTTATTACCCTCTCAATTTTTCTCTATTAGAAGTAATTTTCTTAAAAGTTACACAAATTGATTACTGAAATTTTTTAAAATTAAAATCATTTTTCATGAAGTTGTAAGTTAATACCTTTATGTCTTTTTTAGATACCAAATATTAAATGTATAGCAAAAGTCAACTTTAATAATAAATGTATATAAAAAACATATTATTTGCTTAAAGCAAGGATTTTCTGTTCTTGTTAATGGATTGTTAATTTAATCATTTGTTTAAAAAATGTATGTATATAGTAAACTGTTCAACCTAAAATTAATAATTATTTTGGTCTAATTATATTGTTTAATATATTGAGAACGTATAATGATTCGAATTAAAATATACATAGTATAATTGAATTCGTTTTCGTCTTTAATTTCGTATTTAAAGAAATACCAACAAATTCAATACAGATTAAATCAATTGATAAAGAATTTGGCTTACGATGGAATATAGATTTGCTCATCAATTATTGGTTTTTAGATTCGAAACCTAATTAACTTGTATTGTCAAAAAACTTTTCAAAAGCTTACATTTCATTAGAGATTGAATTCGATGCTTATCTCATAAAATCTTGACAGTGAAATTAATCTTCGTTTAGATTTACACTTCAATAAAGAACTTCGAATTTTTTTACCAATTTTAATGTACACGATTTACAAGTTTAAAATAAATTATTTTAAATTGTAAAGAATTATTTTAATTTTTATTTGTAACTTGTTAATAATTTCGTTATCAACTTCTGTGAAATATTATAATGTGCATGCTTTTTGACATTTAATTATTTTAATAAACATCAAGTGTCTGTGAATATTTATACTACAGGTTTGTTTATTTAAACTTTTGGTAGAGAAATATTTCCAGCAAACATCATTTCGCAGTCAAAAATTATTCATTTACAAGTTGCACACTATTAACAAAGATTTATTGAGCAAAGAAAAACATTCTTCAACAAAATAAGAACACATTCACTCAACAATTTCTTTTCCTGGCTGAAGTTATTCTTTCTTTAGTTTAAGAATTCTTTTAAAAAGTATTTTAGCTAATAATAATTTTGCATGAAAGCTTTTTCAAAAATAGTTTACAAATATTGAATGGTTTTGAATAAAAAATAGAAAAAATCATCGGCATATTTATAAAATTTAATCATTTTATGGAATTTCAATTTAGTTATTGAAAATCTTGAACTAATACATGTTTTGGGAAATGCGTGTCACTTTTTGACAAATGATGCACTAAAATTTAATAATTCATCGCAGGCTTTCACGAATTTAATTGTAATTCATTTTTCATTAACTACCAACTACCAACAGGGTAATTTCTAACTATTACTGTTAGTTGTGAAAAAATTATAGAAAAATCTGTTATAGTTAAAATTAAACAAAAATTTAAGTTAAATTTTTAAAAGATAATTTCATTAATTCGTACATATGTCTACTTTATTTTATCGGAGAAACGCATTTTGTTTTATTCATACAATAAAAATGAAAGGAGTATTTTATTTACCGTTCTCAAACCTCATCAGAAAACGACAAAAATCATAAAATTTAAATGCATCCGAAGAACTTGTACTGTGACACGTTTGCACACCAATAAAATTCAGTACTGAATGATAATGGATTTCTTTATTTTTTTGATATACTATTTTTCTTGAAATTAGTCAAAGCTAAAATCAGCTTTTAAAAAAAAAATCATTTCTTTTTCAATCGATTATCGATATCAAATGAATTAGTATCCTTAAAATACCTTTTTTAGCTTATCAAATCTTTGCTCCTTAGTACCAATTACAATTAAATTCTACCATTTTATAATAATAATAATAATAATAATAATAATAATAAGGATAATTATCCTGAAATTTAATCACTAAAAAATGCATCTTCAAAAAATATTTGCTACCTAAAGTAGCATTATACAGTTCAATTAGAGCTGAAAATAGAAGAGCTCAAAATTCATAATTAATATTCCTAACTTTGTCTGATTTTAAAAAAATTCAATTTTCATCGATTCCCATTATCTCTAACAATATTTTATCCAAGTTATTTAGTTACACTCAGCACTTGGATGTCAGGAAAGTTTTAAATTATTATATAAAAATTTTCCTGTTTACTCCGAGGGAACTTTAAGAAAAGTGAAAGAGCTTCCATATCTTTGAAATTTAATACAACATTCTATGTGCTTTGCACAGAAGTTAAATTGGATTGAAAATGCCCGAAAGTAATTCATCTTTTTATTTTAAGGTTTAATATATCTCAACTTTTTCATTGAATAATTTTGTCTTTGTTTAATAAAGTTTCCCAAGCATAATTCTGTCTTTAAGGCCATTCAAGCTTTTTGTATCTGAATGGCTTAAATCAGTAAGCAATTGCAATTTTTTCAGAATATTTATCATTTCTTTCTCATCGTGCCATATTTCATGCAACGATGAAATACAAAAATAATCTTACAAACAAATCGCGTAATAAAATTCGACTTTTATTTATTTTTTATGCCGAATAGGTGAAAAGGATTTGAGTAAAAAAGACAAAATTGAATTTAGGGACGAATGTCGCAATACTGCACCGCACTTCGTAACACCGTTTGTATGCATGGAATAATTGTCCCTAAAATTGACTTTCATAATTTACTTTTTTTCATATTTTTTCATCTTAATTTCACGCCATTTCTTACAACAAATGTTTTTTCTTGCTCAAAAAAGAGAGGATTTAAACAAAAATTGGCGCGCCGTCATTAACTATTCCTCGGACAAGTTGGCAACACTGGCTGAAGCTATCAAGCACCCTCTCACAAAGGCCAGGAATGCCCGGCCCCGACGCGGCGCGCGTGCGTTCACGCCGGTGGCAGCATTGCTCGAAGCTTGGATGGCGTCTTTGGCCGGGTGAGGGGGAGAACGGTTTCGAGGGAGTGCGAGGCATATGAGTTAGTGGCGGAGGTAGTATAGAAGGTGCACGTTGAGCACCCGGTACCGCGAGCCGTGCTCAACACGGCCAGTCGTCCCTTCATTTTTACTCCCCGCGATGCCCGAGTTCGTCAAACGCAGTTATCCTAGGTCAAAAAGCCAGACGGTAGTTGGAACACAAACAACAAATTTATTAAATTATACACCGAGCCGCGAGAAATCCACCAGAGCTTCTCCGGTCAACCATCTTTTCGCTCTTTTCATCCAGCAACACGTTCACCTCTCCGTCTTCGACCGCAAGGCTATTGATGATTTGGTTTGCTACTTTGTTTACGACGTGTTGAACTCGCAAGCCGAGTTGACAACCGGGCTTCAACTTTCGTGCTTTCATCCAGCTAGAACGGAAAATTATCATATAATTGCTGTTTGATGAGTTATAACGAGAACACGTTTCTGGGAAATAATTCATGAGACACATTGATGTGTTATTGAGTCGTGACAAAAACTCATGAGTGATCTACTTTGTTGAAGTCTGAAAAATATTAGTTGGCAGGATGTTGGCCATTTCGGGGGACATTTTTTGAACAGAGCTTCTGCAGGAACTGAGGATTAATTGGGTGGAACAATGTGTTTGGAATTCGTGACCAGTTTTTGCAGTCAAAAGTAACCAGAGAAGATGAAGTTTTGGTTAGATTTACCGAAATTCAAGCAACCAGGATTGTCTAATTCTGGCAAAGGATACCGGAATTCCTGTAATTGTAAACTGGAATATCTGCAGTTGTGTTATTGCAATATGATTTGTATAAAATTAACGGAATTATTGATAAAAAAGAAAAAAAATCTTGATTTAAGAAATCAGAATTCCGGTAACTGTAAATAGCTCAAAAATAACTTGATTCCAGTAAATTCTGTAATAATTTATTGAACCGGGTTTTTATAAGCTGAGTACAGTAATGAAGACTGAAGTTTCGGTTAAAATAATCAAATTTCTCGTCATTTTAACTGGAATTAAAGGAAATAATCAGTTTCCGGTGAATTTTACCGGAATTACTGTAACAATTTTCGATGTCAGGTTTCCATAAGTTGAGTGGCGTAAAATTTCCGGTAAAAATAATGAGTATTCTAGTTGAAAAAAATTAAATGTTAATAACATTAGACGAAATCAATATAAAATAATTCGATTCCGGTAAAATGTGGTTAATCAAAATTTTGTTTAGTATTTTTGTGAGTGCTAGGTCATTGAACGATAAAACTAAACGAAATGAGTGCAGACGCCTCTGGTTCACATGATATTGACGGTGAAAGATGGTCGCAAGATTATGTTGACGTTGTAGGTTGTTGCTCGTGCCAGTGGGCTCAAAATTTACGCCGCTTATGGGCAAAGTTTGCTTTTTTCTCAGTCAACTGCACGCGGACAATGCAATCACGTTCACTATTAATCATAAAACAGAAAGTTTTATTATTTTTTCCTCCATTTGACCTATACAGTTTATTTACTGAAAGCCTACACAATAAATGATTGAAGCCTACTTTGCATATTTACTTTTGCATATTTCATTATTCGTTAAAAATGCAGGGCAGCTTTACATCGAATGAAAATTAATAGCAAGAGAAATGGAAGTGTAATGTTGGACGAGCCTTTTCTGTCAGTTGATGACCAATACAAAAGAACGATACAATTAACCGATACACAAAACAGCTCTATGATAAATGTGTCCTCTGATTAGCTGAGTAGATAAATGTGGGTCACAGGTAGCAGGAATAAGTGATATTCAATGGTTCGCCTTGAGCTTAGACTTCAGTTTTTTTACTTTCGATTTCGCGTTGAATAAAAATGGGGATCCCGGTAATGGGATTTGAACCTCGCTCATAAAATTCGAGAGCCCCAGCCTATCTCATTTATCACTGTCGATTTTCGAAATCTACATTCAGAATCTCATGGATATTTTTTTTATTTTCCACTTCTTCTGTGTTATTTACTGAGGAGGAAAAAATAAGACACACGTAATTTTACTTCGATGCTGTTTTAAATTATTTAAAAATAATTTGCATCAAGTTTATTTAATAAATAATTACACTAAAGATAAAAAAATTCACTGATGAATTTATTATCGATTTCGCAACTTTTTTTAATATATAAAATTGTACGCGCAGTTTTTCTTTACTATATATATTTGTAAGTAGAATATGATTCAAATGTATACATGTATTAAATTCCTATATGTATCTAGAAATTGTTAATACCCGACGTCATCTTGAAATATTCAATAGCCGAACGAAAATTGCTTAGTCTGAACAAATTCAAAAATAGAAAATTTAATATTTGCAGTCTCGTGTCTTTAACTATAAAATAAAGTAATTATTTCACTGCAGTTTAATGTTTCTTTATGTAAAACTTAATTGGCTCATTAAGGCATTATTGTAGAATCTACATACTCATCTTCAACTTTTCAAATCGTTAACATTATACGAACCAAAGTAATGTTCTAAAACAGCAGCAGCACAGTTATTATCTGCAAACATCGGGTTTAATGAACAATAAGAATTATTATGTCATTAAGAGATAATACAAATAGGTGCTGTAAATTTTAGCAGACTACCAATTGGATTCTAAATTATCGATGAAGCACACATCGGACAGGGTGATGAAATTATAATAATAAAAGAAACTCTGGTGGATGTAAAAACGATATGAATGTGTTTCCTTTTCGTCTAACGAGCAAAAATGATTGTAAACACAGTCACGCGTAATTACACTGCTGACAGATGAAAAAGTGGATGTGCACTGAAATACACATATATGTGTATGTGTGTTTGAAAAGTGTTGTTCTGTGTTTTAGTGTCCCCGCAGTGTAGACCCAGATCAAAGTTGAAGGGTTCTGATGATCAAAGGCATCGTGCAATTTTTGTGACAGTGCGACTAGTAAGAACGTCTTTAAAGCTGAGGATTAAGTTAATGTAAATATACACGTATACCTACAACAGGAGATAACATATTTATTCATCAGTCAACGACCAATCGAATTTCGTCAATTATTACTGTCTTTGTCTAATCGTTCAAGTTTCAAACGTTCTATTATCGTAGATATTTAATAGTGTAGGATTACGTTTCGCGCAAAAGGAACGACCTAACAACAACGAGGGTTTTCTAATATATTGCGACGAGTGTTGATTTGATAAGTATCAAGGTAATTTCATCTCCTGTTCTGAATAAAGCAAGAAAAAAGATTGACGTGCAAGTACAAAACCCATCTAATTGTAACTCCGTATGAGCTGTAAAAGTTTGAATTCAAATTATTAAGTTATAGCGTGTCGCGAAATAAAATTTTAATTCAATAACTTTATCGTGAAAATAAAGCGAACAAATTTTACCAGTAAATGAATAATGCGATAAGTGTTGGCTAAAATTAAATTAGAAAAACATTATGAGGTGAATTTGGTATTATTGTTTCCTAATAATCGACTGAACACTTTTATTTAGAATCGAAACTTGAATTTAAAAATTATATCTTTAGTTCTAAAAGAAATTAAACATGAATTTACAAATTATGGGATTTGTAATGGTGCTACAATATTTTATGATAAATAGTTTCCATGCAATTTTCATTTAAGCTAAACAATTCTACACAAATTAATTATATCTGAGGGGAAATACTTTTCTACATTATTAATTATAATATTTTAGTTCATAAAGTTAAATTATGATTTTATTATTATGTCTTTAGTATGTGCAATACAAGAATTTAAATGAAATTTTGCATTTTACAAACAAATGTTGTATGTTTATACGTGCATATTAACTTTTCAAGTTAGGGGGTTATGCATCAGATAACCAGTTTTTATCAATTATAAATTTTTATTTGGAAATTAGGACAATAAATAAATAATATTTTAAATTTGATTTTACGTCTTGGAATCTTTTATTCACTTTTCAAAGCTGAATCAATATACTTTAAAGTTTTCTAAATATTAAACATTTGTAACTTCAATTTAAAATAGTTATACGAAGCAAATTGAAGTAAAAATATTTATAACAACTATTGTAATATGCGAGTAAATTGGTTATTTTTGGTGAAAAATAAATAAATTGGTGAATTTAAAATCACGTTTTATTAACCAATTTACTCGAATATAATATAAAATGTTTACTTCAAAATAAAAGTTGTATGTTTATTACAATAATTTTAAAATCACTATTAATGTAAAATTTTGAATAATATAGTTAATTTGATTTTGAGTTAAAAATTGATTAAATTGTGTTTGTTAGTAGGATATCAAGATAAAGTTGAAGCTTCGTTTTATTTGGAATGCCTAATTTGTTATAAAATGACAAAAGTAAATAATTAATGAAAATAGATCTTAATAACGATAAATTTAAAACTCAAGCAGCAAGTTGACAAAAATTTTACCCATAAATGCAAACATTACTTTATTAGATAAATAAATAACTCAAGCAATTTAACGAATAAACAAATAATATATATTTTGGATTTATTGAATAATTAAATATGCTCATTTATAAAATATTTTATAATATTTCATACAACATTCACGTATAACTAAAACTGGTACAAAAATTCACTTTTTTATCATTAATATTAACTTTTAGCAATGAAAAGTTATATTTTATAGTTATCATAATAATAAATGTTATCAATTTTATATTGTAATTTAAAATTATATTTATATACACTGTTTTACTTTATACATTAAATGTATAACAAATTAAAAATGATTGAAAACTGTATTATTATTCAAATCAATATCTTTTTAGCTTTAAATATTAGTTGCAACATAAATTCAATTTTTATTTCAAACAAACCAATTTCTATAAGTAAATTTTACATACTTTTAAATATTACAATTTTAACAAGCTTCAGTTTTTGCTTTCAATTATTTCTCCATAAGAAAAAATTTAATTAATTAACAATTTTTTACAATGAACTTGTTTGACATTGTGATCACAAAATATTAACGTCAAGATAAAAGAATTGTCTTTTTTTATACTTAATTTAATTGCTGTCCCATTTATTCATTAAATTATAAAATTATTAAAACAATTTTTTTAAAAATTAATATAAAATGAATAAAAAATATCATGTTTCAAAATATAAAATAATTTATCTCAAACGAAACTCTTTAATACAAAAAAGTTAGTAATTACAGATAACTTTGTGCATTTTCTTCTTTGTTATATAAAATTGTTTTCTCAAAAACTTGTCTTATAAATGTAGTTATTTACAAAATTATAATTTTCATTCAAATTACCTTCATTAGAAACTTTAATATCAAACAATTCGCTTTCTTCATTTTGAATATCAAAAATTAGAGAAATTAAGTCTAATTAGTTGTGACAAAAAATTTCATTTTTTTGTCCCTCTCTTAACTTATTGTCGACGAAAATGGTGTGACCCAAAAAGTTTATATATACGATTCGCGACCTCATTTCTGCGTGCAAATTACAATCTTAAAGCTAATTTGTCAAATAAGAAATTTATCAGCGAGAACTGTCAGCAAATTTGACATGGCGCTTTATTCAACGCAGAACATGTGACAATTAATTGCAACTGATAGAAATTTCATTGGCAATTCTTGCGGATAAAAAAAGTAGACCGTGTGAACTCGTGCCAAGACACTTGTTGACACAGTCCGTATTATCGCGCTCGTGTTAGTCAATGTGCGTGTCCAGTTCAACTCCCAATATGCTCACGACACGTATATATATCTAGCACACATTTCATGTGTATACTTAGAGTCACGTGAATACCTTGACTTTACACACTGGGCCAAGAAATCATATTGTCTAATAACTCAAGTCAACTTACAAACAAAAACCGTATATCATATGTGATCATGTGTGATATTAAATTATTACATACTACTGATAACCCATAAGTAATCAAAACCATCACCGATAGAAATTGTGTGTAACTTTCTGCTAATTCAACAATTTATATCACTAATTTTGACAGAAATGAATTTCTATATTATACAAAACTGAACTTTCAGTTGTGAGACATTAATTTAACTAACGAATCAATTATTTCAACAGAGTATTTCAGTTGAAAGTATATTCAACAGAAAGAAACTGCCAATTCAACTGAATTTTCTATATTATTTTACTGATTTTTAACTGACACGTGTGTTGAAACGACAAATTTCATTTTTCTCGGTGCATTTTAAAAATTTCCACTTAAGGATGTGATAATTTAAGATCACAAGAATTCAATTTTTTTATTGTTTGATTTTTTTTTGTTAAATTGAAATATTAAAAATGTTTAAAAAATTGAATGGATAATTAAAATTTAATATCACATTATCGGTAAATAATGTATGTTTCTAGTAAAAAACGAGGATTATTTGGCACGCGAGCTTTAAATACTTTTGCGGACAATTGGCTTCACTAAGAATCTTATTTCAGTTTACAAGCAACACTGGTGAAAAAATCGACTTTTCGCGTAAATTGGATTATCTTGGAAACTAAGCAATTTAGCGTGAAACGCGAAAATCACGAACGTGCGAATTGTGAGGCTAAAATATAAGCCGTTCTGAAACCGAAATGAAATTTTGTCGAATTCGCTTGGCATAACCCAGTTCGACAAAAATTTTAACATAATTCCGACGCCACGAGTAATGTAGCGTTAATTACTTTATAGAATATTTTTCCTTTACATATACAGCGTAAAATTGAGAAAATTTTCTATCTAAAATTGAGGCCTTTTTCCTTGGGTTACGAAATAATACATTTATTTTAAAATTAATTTTTTAGACAAAAAAAACAAAGGCATCTACTTTAGACAATTAATGTCAATTCTAAATAACATGACTATAGAAATTAGTTGACTTTGTGTTTATTATTTCTAACAAAAGAGAAACAGTTTCAGTTGCATGGTATACTATATATCGACGTGTCTAACGAAGAAAATGATATCTCAAAAATCGTAGGAAAAGGTTCTATGTCAAATTCCTGAAGAAAGTTGTATGTCAAAATTCTCTTGAAAAACGTTCTATATCAGCAAATAGGTACGTAGTCATGCGCAGTAGGTATCTATTCTATATAGACATGAGCAGTACGTATAGGGACCAGCATCGTCACAAAAGAATACTGACATAGAACGTTTATCAAGGGAATTTTGACATAGTACGTTTTTAAAGGAATTTTGAAATAGAACCTTTTTCAAAAAACAATTGGATATGACTTTCTTTTTTTTGTATAAACAAATATTTCTTGAAATAGGTATCAATTTAGCTATATTTAAAGAGTTATAAAGAGTCATATATTTGAAAAATAAAAACATATAAAACTTCATTATACGATAATCTAAATACATTTTCATTGTTTTTATTTGGAGGAAAAGTTGTATGTACAGCTATATTTGCGTTGTGAAATATGATTTCCTTAGGGATCTCACTTCTCATCAACCGTAACTATTTGATTTATATTTTTTTGAAAAATCGTCCAGTACGACAAAAAAAATTCAATAAGATTTCAGATTATTTTAATATTATTAGAGTTCTTCAATTCCATATATTGTAAAAAACAATGTTCGACAAATTATTGTCTGTATTGAAACTTTTCATTAAATTTAATTGATTTAAAATTTAATTTTATTACATCAAAATATATTTCTCAGTAAACTGAGAGAATACAACAATTAAAAAAAATTCCTCAACTAATTGATTTCGAAAATCTTTAATTAAAGTAGTATAATAAAAAGTTTGCAATTTCATAAAGTGGAATTTTCGAATTTAAAGCCAACAAATGAAGTTGAAAAAAAGCCAGATGAAATGAAATGGTAAATTAAAGCCAACTGAGAATTTCACAGCTATAACTATTGATCGGAAACGGCAAACTGGAACATGATATTATAAAACCATTTGAAATATTCAATGAATTTTATCTTTTCAAAGCAACAGTATCCGTTTCTCAGTTTCTTCTGCCTTTATTTCATTTTTGTTGTTGTAAAAAACTTCAATAAAGCTAGAGTGAAAATGAATGACCTTTGCAACAGCAAAACTTTACAAACATTTGCGATTAAATTAAAAGCAAGTAGGTGAAAAAATAAGGAAGACATTCAAGTCCTTCGTTAAAGTTGTTTTAGCGCCGTCGAAATTGGATTAATGAATCCCAACACTTCAAAGCTTTATTAATATAAAAAAAGGAAGCTAGCCATAATTGGATTTGAGCTTGAATTATATCAATATTTCAATTTCTATTATCTAAATCTATTTTCATACAGTACAAGATTGAGTTTACTAACAAGTTAAAGTAAAAATACGCGGAAAAAGGTGAGGTTATATAAGTAGAAAAGTAGAGGTATGGCTAACCTATCAATGTGATTGTGTGTGTCTGTGTGTGTGGGGGGGGGGGGGGGA
>JABFPM010001905.1:0-18336 GCA_022817325.1 Idris sp. 1 HC-2018
TATTTTTTTATAAAAATTTTTACAAATTAAAGTAAATGTTTAGTCTTTAATTTTTTTTTTTTTTTGAAAACTGAAAAATTGTTTGCTGGTTCGCTTATATTAATTAATTTGTAAACCACAATATTTATTAGTACAATTTTTAATTTATTTCCATTGTCATTTTTTAGTTTTATTTGTTGAAACGTTATCCAAATGTAACCATTTAAATACGTCAGAAATAAATTATCTTTACAAAAATAAAAAATCACGTTTTAAAAATAAATTTACAAAATTATGATGACGACATTAAAAGCGAAATGGTATAATAAAAAAAAATTGAAATTAAAACTGCTAAATTTTGTAACGCTGCTAAAAAAAATCTAGACATTTTTCCAGGAACAATTTTTCAAACAGAAGATAGTTTAGCTTACCAAATTTTTGATTACACGACAAGATACAAATTTGTAAGTTACGTTATTTTTCCTTAGCCAAGATTGTAAAAATAAGTTCTTTTTTTGTTTAACAAGTCTGCGTTACATTGTCTTTCAACCATTCACCAATGACATTAAAAGCTGTGTTAAGTCAGTCCCATTGTCAGTAACTGACAAGAAATAATGTTGGGTTAATAAGTTGACTTTATCAGCATAACAAGAGCTTAAGAAGCATTGTTTTATTCAATTCAAAATAAAGTGTATCTTTCAAAAGAATAACATCACTTATATATTTTGAATTTAATTTTAAAATGCTTTATACATATTCTTTTAAAAATCTAATCCTTGTGATAAATGTTCTACTCAAAATTATGAGCGCTAATGATGCTACCAAATGAGGGCACTAAATAAAATATATATATTTGTTAATAATAATCAGCGAAATTCCAATTACAAGGTCTCATGAATAATTTGCCGGATAATTCTTGACACAAACTCACGTTTCAAATTCAGCACGTTGAATTTGTAATATAATCGCTGATAATAATACAGTCGTCATTCATTATAACAGACTAATAATAAATTATATTAACAGACTTATGTACAAATAATTAGTAACCTAAATTTAAAAATGTCTTCCCGAAGAAATAAAAATTGCACTTCGCTTTTAATAAACTAAATTGTTTCACTTAATTGATAAATTGAAAGTTCAAGTTAGATTGACAGAGTATATATATACATAATTTGTCAGACCCATCTATTTATAACTTTTGAATCGTCTTATTACAAACATTCTTTTTTTCTTGTTCTTGATAATTGCATAACCACTCTTTAATGTTATTATATTTATCAAAGGTTTTTATTTCAGCTTCTTCTATACTCTGCTTTGTTGCAAAAACCAACAAGTGTTGTAGTATAGCAAGATACGTTTACTTTTTTATAAAGGCCTTAGTAGACAAGCAAAAATAATGTTCAACAGACTTGGAAATTTTGTTATTTAACTTTAAAAATCAAAATAACTTGGAATTTATAAGTACCTGAAAGTAATTTTTGTAACATAACTTGAGATTTATGAAATGACCTAACTCAAACGTAAAATTAAGATGAATAAATAAGTTGTTCAAAGTTAATAATATAACTTAATGTTTAAAATTAGCTAAAAATTGTAAGTGTTCAAATGTTATACATTTAAGATCTGAATAATTACCTAAAAATTATTATTTCCCAGACAACATTTTGTTTTGTATCACTTGAAAACTGGAACTTGTGTGTAGATTTGGTTTTCGGTTATTATTCCAGAGTAAACACCAAATCACCTTCACTACTGACACAGCTCGATTGGTCACTCGGAAGACGTTTGATCAGTTGCGTTTAGAAATAAGATTGCGACTGAATTGCGGAGAACTTTTGCCGAGGAGTGGAGATGATGATAACAAGTGGGAGAACTAATTGCTGGAGGCACTGGAAAGGCGAATAAGTGTGTCGTGTTTCGGCTTAGACGACGCAACACAAATGTCTGTCAGTCGGCGCGTGCCACAGGTGGCGAGAGTACAGAGCGAGTAGTAAAAAAAAGATTACAATTTGAAAAAAGAACAATTTTGTTCAGCAGAAACACTGCAACTCGCGACTAGAAGAAAACATGCTGATGTCTTTTTGAAAAAGGGGGCGCAGACCTTAAATTGTGCTTCTTTTTATCAGGCTTCTGTGCGAGTAGTGTCGCAAACGTGAGTTCCCGGGCACGGTTTGCCCCGTAATGATCGGCCTGGAGGATCTCACCCGCATGACTGAGTTCAACCCCAGAGCCGGGACGCAGGCGCAACGGAGATGAGAAAGTACACCCCCTACACCAATTTGATAGATGTCAGGACAAAGCGCAATTTTTGGTGCGTTTGAACACCTCTTCCACAGGAAAGCTCATCCAATCTGGCCTTCAGCTTCGGCTAAAAGGTTTTGGTACAGCTCAACAGAAATTGTAGGGGATGACAACCAAATCTATATAGTTTCAAGTTGCTAAAATGAGGCGGGGGTTTTGATTTAATTACCGTTTTTGTGAGCACCACAACTAAAGTCCAAAGTCATTTACCTTTTTAAATTGTCGAATTCGCTAAATATTGTATTTATTACATTCAGTTCAAAAAGTCCACATATTAAGTATATTTTACCTTTTTCTAATAATTGCTTACAAATTAATTTCATTCAAGAAATTACATTGTTATTATTTATTTCGATTAAATTGCTACTAGAATTAGTGAAAAAGTGTTTTTTACACCAAATTAATTGTAATTAATTAATTACATCGAAAGTTAAAATAATTTTTGAAAAGGGTTCCCTCTGAGCTATAATAAAATATTAAGTAAATTTGTTAATTTTGAAAAGTGCTTGATCAAATTTGTTGGTTTTTGAATTGTTGAATGTGTGTTTGAAATATTAAACTTAAAGCTAAAAGGACTAAAATTCGTAATGATATCCGAAAATTAGAGCGAGAAAATGAATGCAGGGTTGTTAATCCCGAAACGAAGGAAGCTCTTGAAAGTCATAATTATTCAGGATGAATTTAAGAGCGTACAACGAATGCATTCATAAATAAGCTAATTAGAATTTTAAGGAGTGAATGTAAAAAGCAAATTATACATTCAGTTACATTACAATTGTTATAAATTTACAAAAGAGAGTTATAACTATCTTTAAATTTATTAGTTATAATAAGAGCTAAGTAAATAAATATTTCTCAGGCCACCTAATATTATTGAGTTTAAATTTACCGATAAATAATACACAATTTAATTGGAAGAAAAAAAATTGGAGGCGCCGGGCATCGATCCCGGTACCTCTCGCATGCTAAGCGAGCGCTCTACCATCTGAGCTACGCCCCCTGTGAAAAACATGTTCTGAAATTCAATTCAAGTCAAATAAATGACCCAGATTAAAGGAAAAAAGAAAAAAAGTGAAACCACACGAGAAAGGGCAAAGAACCTAATTTACCCGTGAAGCTTATCACTGTTCGTGGATGACTTTCTCTTTTGCTTATACTCGGTGCACGTGCACTCTTATTGACCATACAGTGCAGCGCACAAAAATCATCGTGCTATTGTTTTAACATTTTTATTACAAATAAGTTATATGATATAACTGCATGACTAATAAACTAATTTATAAAAATCCAATTTATCACAATTATATCATGCTATTACCTATATATATAACTATTATATTATGTAATACATATATATATAATTGTTAAATGTCAAGTTATATTGCAAATTACAGTCATTAATATTCAAAAGTACGTTTTACATATTTGAGATAGTTCAAGCGACTTGAGTGTCATAGTGATGAGACGATTATTGAATTCTACAATCCTACAAAACTTAATATCCCGTTTATATGCATGTAAAACTTCAAAGAATTCTGCGCTTATAGTCTTTTAAAGTAGTCTATAAGAAAAAGTGTAATGATAAACGAATTATGCAGATGTACATTTGTTATATTAATTAATACAAAAATAAATTAATCAAACTTATTAAATTTAATATTCTAATGATAAAAATTCTGTGGCGATCTGCCATAACCGGTTAAGTGACAACAAATTCAAAAGTTGATCTGACAAAAATGTTTATCTCAAGCCCAATTTTAATGTATTATGTGATTATTATGATTTAATTCATTCTTATTTGTGTTAAAACGTAAAACCCTAACCAGTTAAGTGACTTAACTCGTCTTCAATTTTGTTTTTTTCAGGAAAAAGTCAATAAATAAGTTTTTATTTGTTCTATACTTATTAATTTTACTACTTTTTTAAAGTTTTTACAACTAGAATTGATTTTTTTACAAAAATTTTTAGTTGGTAATCAATTTCAACATTTTATACATATATATTTTATAATTTTATAATAATAATAAATAGTTATAATACAAATTTATAAATATGTTTCATTTAACAAAATGATCATTAAATTTTTTTTAAATATTTCTTCGCATTCATCCTCATAGAATCGGTATGTCTTCTTCGCGACTCTTCTTGATCTTCTCGCAATTTATTATCGACAATCGGTAACAGTGACAGTTTATGAAATTTGACATTAGAAAACAATTATGGATCTAGCGCTTTATCAAGAAACACTAAATACAGTTTGAAAAACGAATTAAAATATTCTTATTATTATTAGAACATTAGGGCTTCAAATAGTTTCAAATTCTAAACGCTTTTTAAAAATAATTGTCAAGCTTTAAATGAACTCCGTGGCCACACGAAAAACTCCAATATAAGTTAATCTTACAGAAATGTTCATTTTAAGCCCAATTTCAATATAGTATGTAAATGTTTTGATTGAATTTACTGCCATAACCAGTTAAGTGATTTTAAGTGAACCAGTTAACTTAGACACATAAATATAAGAATTTTTGCATACATTTGCAATTTATATAACGTAATTTATGCGAAATCATTATTGATATTGAATTTTTGAAGAAAACAGTTTCCCGACTTTAAACGTTAATATCTTAAAATCATGTTTTAATCAGTTAACTGGTTATGGCGCGTCGCCACAGAATAGTCAATTTGTTCTTTACAAAACTGAATGACATTATATTTGTTGACACTTGAAAAATAACCATCATTATAAAACCTCGACGGGTGCCAAACGAAGGTTCGAAGTGTAATGTGGACGAAGCATGAACCTTTATGAAATCTATTAACAGATGTTGGATGTGTATGACAAAGATAATGATACTTTTTTTTATATGAAAGAAATATAATGTAATGTAGGGATATTTTATAACAAATTACAACACTGCTATAATTGTGTGTAGTATAAAAGTCAACGCGCTAAACGTTCGAAATGTTTAAATAAAATTATTCTTTTTCTGTTATTTGTATTAAAATTGTATTCAAAGAACTAAAATAATTTGTGTATTAAAAGTACCATATAACCTATTTAAAATGTAACAATAGTGTGATTTGATTTTAATTTTATTAATAAAAGTGTCTCAATTGTGATAAATGTTTTTCCTTTTTAATATCAAAGTAATGAAATTGATTTTTCGGGAATTTTAAAACTAAATTAATATAAATTCATTTTTTTAAAATAATGTAACGTTTTTTGAATAAAAATTTTCACTTGCTTAAAATCTTAATCTTAAATCTTAAATCCTTATTTAAAATCGTCCAAGCAACCGATAGGTTTTCCGGCTTTTTCAATTCTTTGATATTGTAATTTTATTAAAAACAATATCATAACAAATTATTTTAGTTCTTTGAATACAATTTTAATACAAATAACAGAAAAAGAATAATTTTATTTAAACATTTCGAACGTTTAGCGCGTTGACTTTTACACTACACACAATTATAGCAGTGTTGTAATTTGTTATAAAATATCCCTACATTACATTATATTTCTTTCATATGAAAAAAAAAGTATCATTATCTTTGTCATACACATCCAACATCTGTTAATAGATTTCTTAAAGGTTCATGCTTCGTCCACATTACACTTCGAACCTTCGTCTGGCACCCAACCTCAACGTGTAATTTATTCGACGTTCGATTTTTAAAAATCAATAAAACTATTTGTCCTTTACATATCAAAAGTTAGAAATTTACATAAAGTATGCACCATTTTTCTTTTATTTCGATTTCGGTGTTTTGAGTAGAGTAAATTATATACGTGTTTTTAGTTATTTTGTTATTATTCAACAAAGTTTTAACCAAAAAAAAGAAAATACCAAAGTTGTACATATTTATAAAAGTATACTTGTATAATATCTAACTTTTTTAGAAATTAAAAAAAGAATTGAGTAAATCAATTTATTTATAAAAAAATATAAACTGTGCTCAATTTGATATAATACCTTAAATTGCAGTGCGAAATTGCAAACTTTAATACTATTTTAGAAAATTACTTCATTTATTCTAAGGATTTCAATAAGAACACTCTAAGTAAGTTAAAAGGCAATTCTGTTAATTGTCAGTTAACTGACAACTTGTAATACAAATTGTAGAAACACTTTCAATTATAAAGAAACTTTGAATTATATTTTGTACAAATTATTAATTATTATTTTTTACCAAATATATCAAAAACTAATATAGATTTGAAAAATGTATCAATTTAAAACTTAATTGCAAAAGACTTAACGATAATATAGAGTGCAATTTATTTTCTTTTCAAATTTAACTTTTTTTAATTCGTACAAGATTACTTTATTTTTTAATTCATATAAAAAATTAACTTTTTTAATTTATGTAAGTTCAACTTGTTTAAAATAAATGTATTTGATTCATAAAATAGTTTTAAACCAAATCAAATTTTGCAAGTGAAAATTCCATATGCTTCCAAATTTTGTCCATCCCCTGCAGAGCTTTTCTCACACCTTGTCCCTTGTTGTCGCTGGCATTGGTGCACGTAAGCAAACTCGACACTTCTTGAAAGCAGGGAATACTGATGATCTCGTTGCTCGAATTGAACAACTTGTTGCCATTGAACTCGATAAGTTTTAGTGTAACACATTCCAAGACCTGATCGGTTGGAATTGAACCTTGACCAGTTTCGACGCATTCACGGACGACATCACTAAACCAGTCCCAATTTTCCCAGTCATCCCTGTATTCGACCTTCTGATAAATCAACTGCCACGTTAAATGTACTCGAAATCTGACAATCAAAAATACTTTTGATGAACAAATAATCAACTTTTTGATAACAAAAATAAAAATAATATAAAATGGATCAAACTTACGCCCAGTTTAAGGGGTTCATGCCGAATTTAACTTTCTTTAATTTTGTTAAGAATGAAAAAAAGTTGAATGGAACACTTTTTAATTGATTGTAATCGATATAAAAGTTTTCCACATTTGGCAGCATACTGTAAACCTGGTACTCAATATTTTGAATCTGATTGAACGACAAATCAAGGACACGTAAATTTTGCAGATTTAAGAACCACGTAGCTGGCACCCAATTCAATTTGTTGCCCCAAAGTATGAGTTTTTCTAAATTAACAAGTCCAATGAATGCCTGGGGATCTATGGATTCTATTCCACACAAATGTAAATCCAGACTTTTTAATGAACCTACAAATCTTATAAATGCGTGTCTGCAAAAAAAAGTTTAAACGTAGTTTTAAATTATAAAGAAAAATAATCAATTTTATAAACAACATAAAACTTAATTATAAAAAGTCATACCCAGGTATCGTTTGTATTTTAGAATCTTGAACAACAATTTCATTCGTCGTTATTTCGGCTTTGTCTAAATATTTTTGAAAAGTTCTCAAATACACACATTTATACTGATAAATATTATTTTGTAATTTACGTTGAGAACAATCAGAAGCAATTACACTTTTCGTAGCTCCAGCAGAAAATTTTATAATAATTATTACAAACAAAAGTAGTAACGAAACATTTATTGTCCGATCCATTCTGAACAGCTTACATAAGAAAACTAACATTTTTTTTGTTCTTCTGTCTGTTTAATCTTTGGTGTGGGAGTTTAACATCCTTTCAGATAAAATTATCTAATACAACGTGAATATTTATAAAAAGCAATTGCTTTAAACTAAATTAAGTCTTTTTTTACAAAGGAATTAATTGTAAAAGGAAATTTTGTAACTAAGTATTAATTTAAAATTAAATACAAAATCAAAAGCAATATTAGTTATTACATAATTTTAACTAGACTTCGATATAATCGGTGACTTTGATTTTAACTAACAATTCTAATCTGCCGTTCATATTGAGGTATCCATTTCTTTTATTCTCAAATTCATCACGAGGCAAAAATTCCCATCCCCATCGACCGTTTTTTTGCAAAAATTTGCTATCATTATTTTCGCAACTTAATTCGATCACCAAATAATCTGTTATCGATATGAAAGCCCTGTATTCGAAGTCGATTTTCAGAATGGAAAAGGTCTGGCTCAAACCGAAAGTTTTTAACTGGAAACGAGCTTCAAAAATGCCATAATCTGCAATAAAAAAACTTTTAGATCTAATTTAAAATTTAATGTTCATAAAAATATACAAAAATAAGAAAATAAACCTGTAACAGGTTTGTTTATGAAATCCAACTGTCTCATCATATAATCGCCACCCATTTTTTTATTGACAACCAGAAAGTTGTTGTGAATAAAATTCTCACAATATTAAATGAGATTTTCGTCCTCGAATTTTCGGGCCACTTCTAGCAGATGTTGGTTAATGTTGATTTTCGAAATTTTGCTTGAATAAAGGTACTTTAAAAAATGTTTGAAAGCTTCTGGATACACGTTGTCCAATTTGATGTGAGTCTGCGAATCATCTTCGAGAATTTCTGCCAGTTTGGGGTTTCTTGAGGACAGAATATTTTTGTGAGCCTTGAAGATGGTACCTTTGACGTTGATTTCTAAGTCTGCATATTTTTGTGAAGTGTTTAAGTTGTCTAAGTCGGTCAGCAGTTGATATAGCACCAGAGATTCGCTAATTTGTGCCATTCTGTATTTAAGAAAAACCATTACATTTAAATTGTGTTCATTTATTTTTTTGTCTAAAAATATTATCGATTCATTAATTTTCGTCATTTTGAATGTAAAAAAACAGTTAAATTTAAATTTTATTTAATTTTTCTATTTTATTAAAACAATCTACACTTACCTGGTAAATTATATGTTTATAATTCCTAGCAAGATAAGAAAAAATTTAAAATGCTTCTCCAACCGTTGCAAACAGAAACGATCACTATCTACGACGGCGCATAAATGTTGTGTTTGTTTTTTTTTTCAAAAAAAAAATTCTAGGAGCATATTCGTTTGACTTTTTCTGTAGAAATTGACTACCAAATTTAACTAGCCTATCTAAAATATACATGGCTAGTTAATTTAGCAAAGTCAAAAAAAAGCACCCAGTTTTATTATCTTAATTAAGAAAATTGACAATACTGTAAATTTTAAATCAAATAACATACATTTTTAGAAATCCAAATTTGAATTTTCAATTTACAAGTATCTTAGTTTAAATTTATTTTAAATAAACAAACTTACCTCATTTAAAAAGTTTGTTTTCAAAACTAACCATTGTTTACAATTTATTCTGCAAAAAAACTAAACTTTATAATTTACCGCTAACTTTTTTGTCCGTTATGATCATTATGATTGATTGCAGATTATTTTGGTGGCAAATTCCTAACTTACCGACGCCAACAGCGATGGCGCCATCATCGACTCTGTGAATTTGCATCGCATGATTATCAATAACCGAAAACCGACCGACAATCTCTGAAATAGGGGATGGGCTTGGTGGCAAACTCGGACCGTCGTTGTGAGTGACTCGCAGTGAGAGTCCCGTGTGCGTTGACAAGCGCAAAATAATTTCGCTTCAGTTTCCCCTGAAAGCGTGTGATAACCCTGATAAGACTTAATGACGCACCAAAAGTGACCGAGACAGAATCAGTCAGATTTTGCACCGCAACCACCAAGAGCAACAAAAAGCCACAGGCAAGTAACGCCGAAATTGTTTTTGTTCATTTACAAAATTGTCAATTAAACTTTTTAAATTAAACGTCAGTCTGCTCATTATATTCTGTATGTCCAAGTGATTTTGAATCGATTATTGTAACTGAACTATATTGTGCTAATAAATTGTCACTGTTTATTAAAGTTGTGTTGATTGTTGTTGATTATTGTTTTTGTGTATAAATGAATTACTATATACCTTTCTTTTAACGTATAGAATATAATATATAATTATAAATTGGCAGTGATGCATACAAAAAATATAAAATGAGATTAAAAGATAAAAGAACATAAAAATAGATAAAACTTGATTGTTTGATATCAATATAGTAAAAATAATTTTGTATAGAAAATATAAAGGGATTGATAAAGTAAGGTAATAATTTCAAGTTTTTAAAATTATGTATGTATTTGTTATTTCAATTTATAATAATTACAAATGCCAACTCAGATAACGTTAAAAATAAATAAAAAAAACGTTTACTTTTCTTTTTTATCAATTTGTTTGAAAACTTTTAATTGATTTTCAACAATAAGAAAGAAAAAATATGATAAATAAAGTAAAGTTTTTATTTCATTTAATTGACTTTTAGATCAATTTTAATTTCAATTAAATTGACTTTTTGTTGTTAAAATATTATTTTAATTAATTTTTCTTTTTGTAGATAACATATAATGTTAGGCAGTCGAACAAAGCATGTGCTCCACTGCTGTCTACTCACGACCGTGATTCTCGCATTTGAGCTGCTCTCAGGTGGAATCCGGTGGAACAGTTCGTCAAAGCAAAGCGAGCTCAATCCTTGGACGAGTTATGGCTACTTTGGGGCCCTGGTGCTCTACCTGCTGCGAGTGCTCACCTTCCTCTCATTGCCTCAAGTGCTGTTCAACTTCGTTGGCCTCACTTTGTACAACGCCTTCCCCGAAAAGGTCTCACTAATTTATCATTTTTCTTTTTATTTTAGATATTTTTGCTCACATCTGTATTGAAGAATGTGACGAAGAGTATTTATAAAAAATTATACCGAATATAAAAAAAAGCTAGCTGCAACTTAACACTTTTAAATATCTGGGTTTTGGTTTTTAATAATAAAAAAGATTTTAAAGATTACATAACATTTTTTATGTATTTTGTAAATCTCATGAATTGGGCGATTGCTTGTTTGGAAATAAATAGATAAAAGAACTATAGTAGAATCCCGCAAAAGTAAGTAGTGGAGGGCGAAAAGTTTTTTTCGCCACTTTTGCGGAGTTTAACTGTATTGAAAAAAACGTAATAAAAAAAATGGTAGACATTCAAAAGACTTCATCATGGCACGAAAAAAATAGGCACTCTGGGTTCTAACCAAATGTTATATATCTATATTTTGTTAATTTTGAAAACTGAAATGAAAGAGAAAAACAATCTTTCGAAAAATACCAAATATTAAAGTTAAAAATCTATTGAAGGTCGTACTCAAAGGCTCGCCCCTGCTGGCGCCGTTCATCTGCATCAGGGTGGTCACCCGAGGCGACTATCCCCAGCTGGTGAAGAGCAATGTGGAGCGAAACCTTATCACCTGCGTCGAAGCGGGTCTCGAAAATTTTATGATCGAGGTCGTGAGCGACAAACCGATCAACCTGCTGCCGCAGAGGAGGGTGCGGGTGGTCGTGGTACCGACGAGCTACCGGACCAGCAGTGGCGCTTTGTTCAAGGCTAGAGCCCTGCAGTATTGTCTGGAGAGCAATGTCAACGAGCTCATGGACCACGACTGGATCGTACACCTGGACGAAGAGACCTTGCTCACTGAGAACTCGGTCAGGGGCATTTTGAACTTTGTCTTGGATGGCAAACACCAATTTGGACAAGGTCTGATCACTTATGCCAACGAGGACGTGGTCAATTGGATCACCACGTTGGCAGACAGTTTTAGGGTCGCCGATGATATGGGCAAATTGAGGCTGCAGTTCACTATGTTTCACAAACCCTTGTTCAGTATGAAGGGATCTTATGTTGTGACTCAGGTGAGATTTTAAAAACAAAATATAATCTTGAAATAACAACAAGTAACTGCAACACATTTTGTATTATATATCTTATTTATTTATTTCACAATGTCTTGGAAATTTTGAAACGAGCCTAGATTTCAGTTACAATTTACATGTGTCTATTTTCAAACAAAATTTGAGTTTTGTCGGTCTTGAGCCATTTTTTGAGACATGCCAATTTTCAGCCATTTTTTGAAATGTGCCAGTCTTCGGAAGAAGGATCGATATTATTACAAATAAAAAATGCAACCAACATAGAGTAATTGATGGATACCAAAAAAACGCGTAAAAACATCCAAATATAATAGATTATAACTCGAATCAAATAAATACATTAAAATAATGTATAGTTAATATAATATTTCTTTTTATTAGAGTAAAAATAGAATTATTGATTAAAATTACTTAAAAAAGATATTCAACACCCTGCTAGATATTAAATAACATTAATTTGTTTTTAATGATCAACACTTAACTGCAGTTTATACATTTTGTTGAACTATATTTTAATGATATCTTCAGTTTATTTAATTATTATTTATTTACCACAAATTGTATTATGTAAATTACTTGAAGTATAAATCTGTGGTTAATTTTGTACAGTTGAATGAACATATTTTTGCTTCACTTGTTGCGAAGGTTCCATGCCATACTATCAGATAGCTTAATGATTTTTAAACAAATTTTTGAAATTGTTCTTTGTAATAAATTCTATGTTACGCCTAGATAGCTTATCTGTGTGTAAAGAGAAATAATCTTTCACTTTAAAAGAAACTTCATGGTTTTTGAGAATTAAAGCAATTTTTAATTAAAGAAAAAAAAATTAAATACAATAAGTTTATTTTACAATAAAATAATAATAAAATTGATGTTTATTTAAATGCCAGTGTTACAGTTTTCTGCAAATAATCTGTGTGTGGAAATCACAAAAGTAACCTTGAAATGATTCAAGTACACTTATCATGTTGTTGATAAATTCAAAGTAAAATAGTAAATTATCCTAAACTACAGAAAAGCAATTTCAAATTTGTAAAACATTTTGTTTTCATATTTTTATGATTATGAGTTTTATAAATTATTTTTTGATTTAAGTTTTTCAAATTAAAGTAATTATAAATGGGATCTTAAAGTGCAATATCAATAACTTTTTAAAATTGCCAAATTTACTCAATATTTCAGAATATTATAATGCTTGACAGGAAATTTTAAATGACATATAAAGATAACTCAGAAGAAAAATTCGTCTAACTTTTGATGTAATTAAATTTTTACAAAAAGCTATAGACATTCTATCGAAAATATATTTTTAAACACATCTGCAAAATTTTAAATCAAAATATTATAAATTGCAAATGTTGATACATTTTTTTAAAACTTCTCTTCTGAGTTACTTTAATATCAAACAGAAAAACTAGTTTATCAACTTCTTTAATTATATTTTAAGTTAATTTAGATAAATTACATTATGTAGATGAACTTTTAAATATAAATGATACATTCATCTGTTAGCTTTTCGAAACAACTTAATGGTATCAAAAGTCAAAATTTTTTCTCAAAAAAGCCCCTCTCCAAACTCTTACTACATGACATTTACAATTTATAATACTAAACAATTTTGAATAATTTTAAAAGATAATTAATTTAAAATTTTCAAATGTAAAATATCATTTGACCCAAAACTTAAAAATTGTACAATTCAATTTTTTTTTGTTTTATGATTTTTGTTTATATTGCAATTTTGTTTCGTCAGATTTGCTCTTAAATGGCTCATTTAAAATCCTGAACAATTACATAATTCAACAACATTGTTATGCGACGTTAAGAATTATAATAAATGACTATGCATGGAGGGCCATGAACAAGTTTAAATCACTTATGACATAACAAAATAAATCCAAGACCAGCTTCTAATGAGTCACTAATTTAACAAGCAAAAAACTCCATATTAACTCCAATTTTTATTATATCCGCAGGTATCAGCCGAGAAGCAAGTTTCCTTTGACAATGGTCTCGACGGTTCCGTCGCGGAGGACTGTTTTTTCGCAATGAAAGCCTTCACACAAGGCTACTCTTTTAATTTCGTCGAGGGGGAGATGTGGGAAAAGTCGCCATTCACCCTCTGGGACTTTGTCCAACAGAGAAAAAGGTGGATACAGGGGATCCTTTTGGTAGTACATTCAAAAGCAATTCCCCTGAAAAAGAAGCTCCTCGTTGGGATATCCTGTTACTCTTGGGTGACCATGCCCTTGTCTACGTCCAACATCATCCTCGCGGGTCTCTGCCCCATAACCTGTCCCCCCATAATTGACTTTCTCTGCACGTTCATTGGCGCTGTCAACATCTACATGTATGTGTTCGGTGTGATCAAGTCCTTTTCCCTGTACCGCTTTGGGGTGATGCGCTTTCTTCTGTGCATATGTGGCGCCCTCTCCACCATACCGTTCAATTTGATTATTGAAAATGTTGCGGTCATCTGGGGCCTGTTCGGCAAGAAGCACAAATTTTATATCGTTTCGAAGGAAGTGAAAGCCCCAGTCACCATGGCATGATACCAAACGGATCTCAATAATAACAATTTAGCGAAAATGTGTTCCATAAACGATGAAAACATTGCGTCATATCTAAGTAGATTATTGTACGATCTATCACGTTTTTATAATGCGCATACGGGTGTCTGTTTTCAATAGAAAAGCATAATAAGTTGGAGAGAGAATAAAAACAAAAGTTTAATAAGTTGGAAAAAACCAGATCCAGTGTTGCCAACAGTACCAAACGTCATTCTCTGTAAGAGTTTGAAAACACCGATAGATTTAGTCATTTTTTCTTAAGAATTTGTTAAATTTTGAAATATTGTAGAGAATTTTTGTATATTTTTTATTTTTGAAGTTTGTTTTAAAGTTTTTGTTGTCTTTTTATTGTTTAAATTATATTTAACTTTTTTTTTATTCATTAAGAATTGTTACTCATCAAATTGATAAATAATTTGCTAAATCTGTCGGCGTGTAATTATTGTTTTTTTTTTTGTACATAAACATTGTTCATATTAACCCTTGTGTCGTAAAACAAAAATAGTCACTTGAAATAAATAGTTAAATTTTAACTTTTATCAGTAAATGAAGAAGGATATTGTACATATATGAATGTATGAAATCTTGATTATTTAATAGGGCTATTATACTCTTAACAATTATTTTAAAGATAATTCAGAGAGCTTATTTTTTAAGTTCAAAAGTTATACTGGTCAACGAAAATTTTGTCAGTTGCCAAAGATGCTTTAATTTATTATAGTGTTAGGGTACTTAATGAAAAAAGAAAATCAACAAAAATTCGAACCAATTTGATCAAACTGTGTTACTTTTAATGAAAAAAAGAAGCTAACTTTAAAAAAAGTTAAAGTCAAAATTGACCTGAAAACACTGGCAATAACAAAAATGTTGACCAGTGTTATTAATAACTTTGAATGATTAGATAATATTTATTTTACAAACACGTGACACGTTAGTTAATGATAAGCAAAATGTGCTTTTTAGTTTCAAATATATTGAGATCATTGCATTTAAATTAAATAAAAAAAATGTAAATTAATATTAATTTCTGCTTTCAAAATTAAATTAATTTATATATTTTATATGTATATATAATTGGCGCTTCTGAAATTAGGAAACGCGTGATTTGCATTTTTTATGCGCATACATGTTATGTATATATGCACATAAATCCATTCCTGTTTAATAACAATTAGGTACATTAGACAATACTAGCATTATTACTGAGTAACATTGTTTATAAATAATTGACTTATGATTTAAAACTGTTGTGATAGACGGACTTTGCGATAATTGATGAGCTATATAAATCGAGATTACTTAAGGAATGTTCTTCAAAATTATGAGCAGAAATGTGTTCTGTTGTTTTTGATTTTTTTTTTTTTTTTTTTTAACAAAAAAAATCAAATAAGCAATTCTTGACCTTGTCACTTAAGTATGAATGCTTTTTTCGCCTCCAAATATAATTTTGCAAATGTTACGTTTTAGTAACCACTTACACTTAAGTATTAAAAGTTGAATACACTTTTAAAAGTAAAATACACTTTAAATGAAAATAAAAAAATTACTTGCTCTTGTAAAAAGTATCAACTACTTTCAAAAGTAATCAATCAAAAGTACATCTACAATTAATTAATTTCTAATAGTTTATTCATTTTCTGTAATTAATCAAATGACATATTATGAAATAGTCACGACTTCCTTTGATAAATTGTACATTGTAAGTGTGACACGTGCTTATCAACTTGTAGACATATGTGGACTAATAATTTGTTTTTCTATTATCACTCGAGCAAATTTAAGAAATATCATTTACAGTTTGTAAAAAAAGAATATGAGTTATCCTAATTTCTTTTAAGCGTGAGTGAAAAACTTTTTTGCAATAAATTTTTCAGGTGAAAGTGTGTGCTTCGATCATTATGTGTGATAACATGATTTTTGTATTAAATTATTCAATAGAGTTTACATCGACAATATCTATACAAAGAGGATCATTAAACACGTTCAACTTATGGCCATTAACAAGAAATAAACTTGTATTTAGTTTTGAAAATTATTCAAGCAAAAAATAGAATTTTCATTCTGTACACCAATTTTAGACAATTTCGTCGACATGTATGAGAAACTAAAATTTTATATTTTTTTTAGTATTATAGTGTGTAAAAATTAATTAATATAGAAAAGTTATTATTCAATTGGATACTCTTGAAAAATTAATTTACGCCATTTGATATTATCTAGTCAGAAGCGTGCAAGAGTATTACGAAAAAGCAAGCATTAATAAAAATGTAATGTTATATAATTTATATAACAAAACAGTATTATTAGGAGAAAAAAAGTTATTTATATAGAGCAACGATTGTTTTTATTAAACTTTGAACATTTTTACGTTATAAGCTTCATTCAAGTAATACTTATGGCACATTAGTTATTTGATTCTCTTAAAAAAGAAGAAAAAAAATGTGATTCAGTAGTATATAATATTTAGATTTACAAATATTCTTATATTAGGGTTAGTTTAGCAAAACTTTGAGTTTTTTTTTGTAATTAAAATGCTTTGTTATTACTTCAAGCAGTACTTTAAATAAAAAACATATCTTTAATAAAAATTGTTACAATTTTCTAATTAAGGGCTGCATTTGTTTTTTCAAAAGCATCCCTTAAAGTAAAAAAAAAGTACAAAATAATTATTGAAAAATGGTACATTTTTCTATTTATTGTAATATCATCCTTGCTGTGCGATATTGCTGCGGTATAAAATAATGTTTTGCTTAATAACAAATTCTAATATAAGATTTAAAAAAAAAACAGCCATTGTTTAACATTGGTAATCATGATCGAAAACATTTTATACATCAAATGAAAAACTTTGTAATGTTATATATGATTTGATAATCGTATCAAATAATTATATCTTCATACTTTTAAGTTCTGTATCATAATTTATTTCATCAAATTAATGTTTTGTAATAAACTCAATTGATGGTAAAAAGGAAGACCGTCAGAACGTTGTCTAAAAATAAAATAATTGACATATTATTGGCATTCTGTTTATTACTGTTTTTATATTTATTATTATTTCAATAATTTATGAACTTTGCGTAATATAAAAAGTCGGTGTAAAATTACATATTAAAATAATTTCAAAAACCACCACGTATAAAAATAGGAAAATTCTATAAATTTCTTTTTAAAGATAATTTTTTTACATTATTTACTTAACCATATCTGCAATCTATATAGAATGCGACAAATACTGAGACAATTTTAAATGATAAATATTAAAAAATGAATAATATTTTTAAAAAAGTTGTTCTTACAGAGAAAGCAGGATAGCCTCTTACAGAGGTCCCCGAAATGGTACCTATTAAATACATTTGGGATGTCTTGAGACCTTCGTTCAAATAAATCAATTAATCAATTTCATGTGAAAATACTTTAATAGCATATTCATGTTCAAAACTATTATTTGTATAGTTATTTTTTAAATATAAACTATTAAGTTTAAAAATGTTACACTAAAATCATATTTCTTACAATACTGATAATATAATTTCAATAAAATTAAACAATTTGGCCAAGTGCAAAATTATTTTACAACAAAATTCCAATAAATAATAAATTATTATTTTGTTTTATTTTCGTCTATTTTATAATTATAATTAGAATAAATTCTAGACTCAGAATGAACTGCCCTTTTTTCCTATTTTTGAAGTCTCATAACTTTGCGAATTTACATCGAAATTAAAAATGTCCAAATCGAGGTTACTTCAGAAGATTCCAATTATACATTTTCATATAAAAAAGAAGCTCAACAAATTTTTCAAAATTTTTGCCAGAGTTTAAAAAAAGTCGAAAAATTTTCA